>CAEMYA010001158.1:125194-139116 GCA_903131615.1 Diplodus sargus
GTTCAATACATTGAAACATGGACAAACATGCACACTAGTATCTAAACAGTGGGTTAGAGGATCTACTGCTACTTTCATACTGCAACAGTATAATTAGTAATGATATTAATTGAAAGTATCATTTTTATTTTCTGTTTACTGTTACTTCTCAAAACACACTGGCCCTCATTTATCAATCTTGCGTGAAAACGGGTGCAGATCTGAGCACAAAATTGGTCTTACGACAGGACACACGTGTGATTTATGAAACATTCGTATCTGATCAATTCCAGCGTACGAATGATCGGGTCTTGATAAATGCGGCGGCTGAATTTGATCGTCATTAACATGTTACGCTCTTAAATATTCCTGGTTCGGAGGCCTCGCCCACTGAGGTCAAACATGGAGAGAAGAAACTCTGGTAAGAAGAGAAACTTTTCCAAGATGGAGATCGGCATCCCGGCAGCGCCGGCACATCAAAGGCTCCATTCACTAATGAAATGTTGTGCAAAACTGAACAGGCCAAAATAATATGGCACACTTTCTCTGTGGTATACAGCAGAGCTCCCCCTGCTGGTCTGAGACGGAACCACCTGCCCTTCAGCACCCCGAAGCAGCTCCACTGTGACCGTGTGTGTGTGTGCGCACCAGGGGCACCGCCAGGGATTTTGGGTCCCCTGAAAAAAAATCTAGTTGGGCCCTTGTATAGGTTGCCCATGTCTCAAAGGGCCCCCTGTCAGTGCTGGGCCCTTGGAATCGTCCTAACCTTTCCCCCCCTGGCGGCGCCCCTGGTGCGCACTATTGAATCTGCGTTCCTGCTCTGTAGCAGGTTTGCCAGCGGGGTTATTAGGTATTCCGTTAATTAGTTGTCATGTTATCATATTTTATTTTACACAAAAGTGGTATCAGTAAAAACGTAAAAAATAATCCGTTTTGATCTGTTCTATTATGTGACTGCTTATGCTTCATGACAGCTGAGGTTTGCTTCATAATTATTTTCAGTCTCAGCCAGATTTCGCTGTGCTACACCGCAAATCCACAGACTCAGATTTGCGTACACGACCTCAGACCTGAGATCTGATCGTAGCTTCCGCTCACGTCCAAACTGATAAATGCCGAAGTTTGCGTGGAAATTTGGTCGTAGGCTACGCGCGGTTTTCTGCCGTACGTTCGTTTGATAAATGAGGGCCATTGTGTGTATTTTTGAAGCCTGACAAACCCGTTGATTGCATTTCCTCCCTTAGAAGTATCAGAATATTTTGAATCCTTTGTCATTTACATTCATGTTTGCCAGCTCTGACTCTTCTCCTTCCAGCCTTTGTGTACACAATGCTATGCTTTATCATGCCTAACCATCACTGATCAGTGGAAAAGAGTGAAACTACTGGTAGGGTTACCTGGATGCTTATGTGCTTGCATGTGTCTGTGGGTGCATGATACAAACAGAACTGGAGCCCGCTTGTAAACTATTGCTTAATAGTATAACTAGAGGCAAATAAAAACCCTACATGGTACCTTTAAAGAACTATAATGCGTTCAGTCAGTCAGATAATTTGTCAGCAACAATAACTATGTTTAGAAGTGATGACAGATCTTACAATCACTATGCATTAAAATGTAAAATGAGCAGTAAGGTGTGTATTGGTCCTTGTTATAAGCACTAAGCACACAGTTTATAGACTCCTTATGAAAATTAATAATTGCTTTTTGAATTTCCTTTGTTTATAATCATATCACAAACACAAACTGAGTTGAACTAACTTACATATTATGTCTTTATTAACCTTTTAATTTTTTTGTTGCATATTAAGTTCATACATACTTTAGTATGCATTTATGAGCTGTTAATTATGCACTTATTGTCCTCACTCATAAATACCGGCCAGCTTAACACGCCTGTTTTTTCTCCATGCATTATTCCCTGAGAAATTAACAAAAATGTGGACGCCCAATGTCATAAGTGCAAAAAAAAATAAAAAAAATAAGACCCGTCCCTTTATCTGGAGCCACACAAAAAATGACAGGGTGTATTTTGTGCTGAGACTCGTCCTCCATCTAAGTATCATAGAAATCTGTGATGTAGTTTTTGTGTAATCTTAATGGCAAATCAACCAACAGACCAACAAACAACCCAACCAACCAACAAGTGAAAATATAGAGGTAGTTATGCAAAAACTTTCCAGCCCAGTGGTTTTACTGGGGAGGAGATTTTGCCAGTGTTTTAAAAATAATTCATACTCACAGACACCATCAGTCTTGTCTGCAGTGCGTGTCCATGCCACCTGCCGGGTTTCCATGATGACCTGCACAGTGAGCCGCTCCGCCTTCTGCCGGAACACTGTCATGACCACGCCCATCTCCATGTCCCGTTTGATCACGATCTTCTTGTACTCTGTCATCTCGCCCTGCTGCCCCCAACAAGCCATCTCTGCAGCTGAGAGGGGACGGAAGAGACACAGAAACATGCATTTACTTGCAGTCGATACCTATGTAAAAGGCTTCGATTGCAAAGGGTTCTTGAGTACCTACAAGATGTTAAAAAGGCATATCATCTTGATTATTACTATTATTACTTTTAATATTTTTAATACTCATCCGTCAATTAGTAATGTTGTTATTACTGCCGTGGCTGCTGTACATCCTGCTGTTTTACCAGACAGTTGTGCACAAATTTCTGCTGTTTAGCTGTTTTGCCTCCAATGCTAATGTAGGCTACAGCATACAGATCTATTTTTTTTTTAACAGATTAGGCTTTTGGCACCTTACAGTAACATAGCTAGTAGCCTAACTGTAAAATAATCTTCCTGTGACACATCTATGGGTCCTGCAAAGGCCTTAAAACCACAAGTGCAACTGCAGCAAGCTTCCCCATGCAGCACCATGAATCTAATTGAACTCCAAGCCTTAAGGAGTCACAAAATCCAAAGATCACTTTGGAATGATGAAAGTGTAAATTTATGTGTAAATGTTAGTGTGTAAGTTGTGTTTATTTGGGCTTCATGCCTCATATTCCATCATTGTTAAATTATGTGACATTTAATGTTATGTTCCTTAATACGTTTTACTCTTCATGGCAGACAGACCAAGATGTATAACATCTCTTTGTCCTGTTTCTCATCATACACTTTGTGGTTACACAGTCATTATATAGTAATATCATTTCTAAAATTGATTAGGCTTTATTTAAATCTTGAAACCTAAATTCCCTTTTCTCTTCCAACATGTTGAAGACATTATTTTCACAATATTCAAAATAAGTCCAGCCAAACATAGGCAATGTATTTAGTTTTATTAAGCTCCTCTTCTTAATAACAAACTCTGAAGACATTCTTCAGAAGACTATGCAACAGTTAATTTGAGGTGATTGTGAATATGGGTCAACATTTCCAAAGGAAAACACAAAGACCAAGAAGGCAATATACACTGATCAGCCACAACATTAAAACCAACAGCTTAATATTCTGTGGGTTCCCCTTGTTAAACTAAAACAGCTCTGACACATTGAGGCATGGCCATAAGGCTTATGGGGGTGTCCTGTTGTCTTCTGCATTGGGGAATTTGTCGTGGATCCTTTGGGTCCTGTATGCTGGGTAGTGGGGCCTCCACAGATCAGAATTGTTCTGATGCTCCCCACAGATGCTCGATCAGATTGGATTTTTGGGAATTTGGAGGCTGGGTCAACGCCTTGAGCTCTTGATCGCCACTGGGGAGTGCCCTTGCAATGAGTGGGTATACTTGGTCCACAATGGTATTTGGATGGGCGGTGTGTATCAAGTGGCATCCACATAGTTGCCAGGACCCAAACATTACATTACAGTGTTATTCAAATCACCTGTTAATGGATTTAATGTTGTGGCTGATTGGTGTAAATGTGTTAGCAGGGACTTGGAAAACTAAATTTCAGTGTTCATGATAGTCTTTCATTTCACCTGAAGTTTCTCTACTGCAAGCTTGACCAATGAATCCCAACTCTGCACTATGTTATACTTTGCTGAGAGTATTTGAACTAGCACTAAAAAAAGGAATTTGGTCAGTTCGGTCAAGATGACAGAACTACCTTGTTTTCACATGAAAATGTTAATTTCATATATTACATGAGGATTAATGGTCCTCCTAGAATCCTTTGTTCTGACAAAAGACAGTCTTCTTATGGTCACCAAGAATTAGGATCTTTTTTTGCCATGGCTGCCATTTTGGGAAAAACAGTAAATATTAATAGATAAGAAGCTGGGACCAACAATTACATAAAACAATTAACAGATATTCACATAGTTTTCTGTCGATCAAATAACAGATTTTTCAATCAATCGTTTCTACTCTTCCAGACACATTCTGGCTTTGACAGAGCCAAGAAACAATCGAAACCTAAAAGCAACATCCTTATTGTAGGTCTTCTTCACTATTTCCACAACACTTCTCCACCTCAAATTTAAGTCCTATAGAATTGCTCTCAGTAGTGTTGCTTTCAGACACAAACTGAGCTATGTGATGACTAATTAATCTTGTTTCACTGTGTCTGGATTCAGGAAACTGACTTCACTACAAATGTTCTGATGAGTGGGTAGAAGAACGTAAAATCCACAAAATCTACTTTTGGTTGACCCGGCCTTTTATAGCTCAAGCACACTTTAAGACTCTATTGACTTAAATGGATCTGAATATCTGCTTTAGTAATCCTTTACTGATACTGATATTATAGATACATACACACACACACACACACATACACACACACACACACAGTATATATTGTTGTTTTTGGTATGACTGTTGAAGGACAATGACCATTTGACATGCCTCTGAATTTTCATGGGTTTTGGACACTGCATAAAGGAGGTCATTATGTGGCACTAGAGAAAATTGAGTAATTACATGTTATGTTTAAGAATGTCAAGACTGCACTATGAACATTTCATGTCAATGAAATAATGATTGTTAGACAAGGCTAACTTCCTGCTGCCATTTGGTGTTGGAATAAAATATACCTCCTAACTGTCATATAGAAGTGTTCTATGCAGGACTCTCATCATGCATCTGAAATTTTGGATGATTTCATGGTGAATAATTCCTTGCTACTACATCAGCGTCCAATTATAACTCACTGTTTGCCATCATGACAGCCTTAAGGATTTTCTGACTAAATTTGAGGCTAGCAGAAAGGAAAAAAATGTTATTTTCCATTGCCACTGGGTGGTGCTACAACTGTAAGCAAAATGTAAAGTTTATGCAGATTTTACCACATGTAGGAGAGTTACATCAACTTCCTGTTTCAAGGTGATTCACTGACCTTTGCCGCACCACCACGGCCACACTCTTCGATGCAAACTCACAATTCTGATTATACAGCATCCTGAAGGTCTTAAAGCTGCAGTCTGGAGTTTTGAGAAAAAGTGGACTTATTCCCAAAGTTTGAATGATACAGCTCCCAGGTCCCTCCTTCTTCCTCTCTGCTGCTGCAGCCCTGCCTTTAAAGCCCCTCCCACAGAGGAGCCTGCTGTGCACGAGCAGGCTTGTAACCACAGAAACAGAGGACACCAGATAACCAAGACGGCGCATTCAAAATAACAACAACAAAATGAGCCCTGATTGTTCTATTACTGACCAATACAACTAAATTACAATGACGAGTGCCTCATGCCAAGTCACTGTAGTAACCCGAGTAACAAACAATATTCCTTACATGGCGGTAGATGGAGTTACCAGGTAATCATTAGAGACGCCAGGCTGCCTTTCTGAAGCATGAGTAACATTATTTCTCTAAACTAATTCAACCACTTCAGAGCATACTGAACACAAACTAACATTATTTTAACATGAAAGACACTTTTGCTAACCAGTAGCCATAAAGACAAAGCAAACTAACAAAGTAGATTTAGCAACAAGCTACGTAGCTCGACTGCAACATCATACGGCTATTGCCAGTATCACTGTAACCGCCGCCACCATAGCCTTGTGGTTAAAACATTTTCAGCTCTGTTGTAGTTGTCTGTTCTCCGCCATTGTTTACAGTTTGAGTTTGAGCTTGAACCTATCTGACCAGGTGAGAGCAGACACTGTGCCTGTGCGTGGGAGGGACACTGCCGAGTAAGCACTGCATGAGGGAGGGGGGCTGCCAGTAGAGTATGCATGAGAGTGATTGACAATTCCCCTTGGCTCTGATTGTTTGTATTGAGCTGGGAGTGGTGGATTCTTGCAAATCAAATTAGGGCCACTGGGTGGAGCCACAGACATTGGATTTTTACACAGCTGACCTATAACTTATCCTACTGTCAGATCATAATGGCAATTTCAGCAAATATAACCCAACAATTGTTACAGACTACAGCTTCAAGTATGCTCTCAACATGTTTGAGGTGGCTGTGGTCATAGAAATGATAAATAATCGCCGTCACTGAAAACAATTATTGGTATGTTAATGTGTTCAATGCGAAATTTCCTGCACCGCCATGGTGAAAACTCAAGTTTTTAATAACTACTCATCACAAAGATGTTAGTTGTAGGTGGAGCTTGTCAAAATTCAGACATGCAAAAATGAGCAGTAGAATTCAAAATGATTGACTTCCTATTGAGAAGTACCACCAAGAAAGATTTTTGTAGATGTAAGTGCAGATAGATATGTGCACCGAATGTCATGCATGTATGTCAAATTAGCCACAGGGGCTGTTGTAAGAACGCTTTAATTTCTGTTGCCACTAGGTGGCGCTATGACTGTTATGAAAGATTATTGTCCCATCAGTTTCTTCAGGTTGAGACGCTTTCCCTACATGCAAAGTTTGGGGGCAGATTTAAGTGAAGTTCTAGCAATCGCCTGTTATTTGGCACCACATAATTAATATAAATTATGATATTCTTATTTTAAAACCATGTAATGCTTCTGATGTAATGATATCATAATAACATAATGAAGCAAGTACAACCTTTCAAAGAAATATCTTAATAATAACTATAACTATAATAATAACTAGAAAAAATATAAATGGACTATCGAGTTTTGTTAACAAAACTTAAACACAACATGTAACATCGAGGTCAGCACAAATAATCGCATTCATACACATATTGTTGTTCAAAAGTGTATGGTAAGAAAAAATATGTAGAATGAAACTGAGAATATAACTGTCATGACAGGTCTACTGAAAAATCCTGCTGAATACCAATAGCATCTGTAAACCAAAAGCATCTACAACACAAGTAAATAAAGGAAAACATTTATTCATATCATATCAATAACCTAATGATGAACTTTATCATTTCTACCTATCTATCATTTTGTACCTTCAGTATCTAGATACAAAATAATCTGAAATGATGTGTGCCAACGGACAGAACTGCAAAGTGAAAGTACGTTTTTTAGGGAACTAATCTATTCTATAGCCATACTGTGCCATCAAGGCCACAGAATACTGTATACAGGGTCAACCACTGGTAAAATGAATTACCCTATAAAATAAAAATGAAAGACATATTATCTGATACCCTGTGCTTGAATCCAGAGCCCCTTGCTCTCTTGTTTCTGTGTGTCTTCTCCAGCTGTGTATGGTCACCCGCTTTTCCTCATATACAAAAGCAGTATTAATATCAGATGCAAATATGAGAGTTCTTATCCTGTTGTGACCATACTCTCTCTGTGCCTGAGTTCATTTTATTATTATCAGTCTACTGCCTTTGCTTTAATACTCACTTCTCTTTAGTTAATCATTAATTCTACATACGGTATTTTCCCAAGGACACTGTCTTTAAATTTACACAAAACAGGATAATAAAAGAGTTGTTACTTAAAGATTCCCACCATCTTATCTGCAAATGTTTGTCAGTAGGTTTGGGATACTTTGGCACAGTGCAATGTTATGGCTCAAAGAGACTGGGAATATCTAATGCAGTAATGGAAAAAAGGGTGCCCATGACTTGTGGAGTAGTGTTAAAGGGTTTTCAACCTGATTTGCTACAACACCTAATATTTAACTTGCAAATGACCATAGAAATGTCAAAAACAAAAAGGTGGCACAGGCGGAGCCCTGTCTAATTAAACTAAAGTATGATTCAGATACGTTATGAAATATCAATAAAAAAGAATGGAGAATAAAACAGAATTCATTCTTAATGAAAGTCAAGATGGAGTTGACACAGGGGCCACATTCTTTGAATCTAATGTGAAATGCTTTAATGTTTCTTATTAATGGCAACTAAATGTAAAAAATACAGCATATCTTCATGTACAGATTATTATTCTCCGCAATGTGGATGAGATTGGATTGAATTCCACTTTATTGTCAATGCACAGAACGAAACCACGAAGACAAGGAAATGCAGTTCCAATAATAATATATGTATACTGTTGGTTATATTAATATATGTGAAACTAAATGTTTATTGTGTAAATAACAATGCATAACATAAATCATCTACACCTATGCTTATATTAAGACACACAACGCAAATACTAAGAAGCATTCTTCAATGTTCTGAAGAGAAATTAATCATTATCTTTACACAACTATTCCGTCATTTTTTCCGGCTGAAACCTTTAGAGGGGACTGTCCCAGCCTTAATCAGACTACCACATTCCTTTATACCAACACAGCAGCCATGCCAAACACAAATACTTTTCCATTACAGCCATATGTGTTCATGTCACACATGCACCAACACATGTGCTTCAGGAAAAACAGTGTTTATAATGAGGATGTGATAATCAACTGTGTTGAATTTTTACAGAGCAACGCTTATATATGCTCATAAATTCACCATCAAACTCATTCATTAATTTCTTAAAGGTGCAACATGAACTAAAAGTATCTACAGAGTGTGAAGGAATAACAGTTTTGACATTGTCTGTGCGTTGAAGTCACCATGCTAACCAGCTAGCCATAGTCCATCCTATCCAAAGCTCCTGTGCTAGCTATGTACAGACCAACATTTCCCTGGTTCTCTGAGCTCTCAGTCTGGACCGCTAGCTGCACTGCTAACTGAGCTAACTAGCTTACAGCAGCTACTGTTAGCAGCAGTAGGTGTTACTCTGGTGATATCTTTTTTTTGTATGAATTTCGAATGGTGGCCAATTCTTGCAAATTGAACCAAATTGAAACAACAAAAGCATAGACAGAAAATTCTCTCTGGTTAAATAAAAAAAGAAAAGAAAATGCTGCGAAAAGATAAGATGACAGTGACAACAGAGTGCCCCAGCTGATGACTTTTTATTAGTAATTAGTAATTAGTTTATAAGTTAAACTTTCACCACAGTTTACTTACTTTAAATCCACTACAATTCTGTGTTTTTATCACTGCAGTTTTAGATTAAAGTAAACCTGAAAGTAAGCTGTGTGTATAATATTCATAGGCTATACATTAACAATAAATACAAATAAAAACAGCTTTCACTACATGATTTAATTAAACTTTACATATAAATTACATATATACATTTACATACATATGTAACACACACACACACACACACACACACACACACATATATATATATATATATACATATATAAACCTGCAGCAATAACTCCCAACTCTACTTCTCTACATAGCTTTTTAGTCCCTTTTCGCAATGTATTTTTCCTTTAGCAAGAAGGTTGGTCAAGACATAACAGAGATAAAGGAGGGAATTTCAGACTTAATCAGGTGGACAGAAACATGACTCCGAATGAATACTATAGTATTACTTCTGCTGTGAAAAAACAGATGCCCATATTCATCCAGTCTCACCAAAGAGCTCACCACAGGCAAACGCTAGACGAGCTAATTTCAACGGCACAACCAGAAAGAATACAAGTGGACAAAAGAAGCACACATACTTGACCCATGGCTAGGCTTTTATAGTCCCAGTTAGTGTACAAAGCAAGGAAAATTCAATGATCAGGAAATTAACTGTTTTATACATTGTTATACTCTGGTGACTTTACGATGTTATACAGTAAAATAAACACAATGTTCCCACATGAAGACACCCTTTTTTTCAAAAACTACTACCAATTCACAGATGATGCTTACTTTTTATGCTTATACTCCCAAACAACTAGTAGAAATTAAAAATGAAAGGTTGAGGTGAAAGGTTTCATTTGGAAGAAATGGTGACAATTTAAAGGTAGTTTCATGATACAGGGAGCTGCAAACCACTAGCCGCTGCTCTGTAGATTTGCTACTACTTGCTGTGGCTATATATACCTGTAGCAACTAGCTGCTGTGAGCAAGCAGCATAGTTAGCTGCGGAACTATGTGGTTCTAATAGCTGACTGGAGTTTGCCAGTACAGCAATCTCAGATAAAGAGTGAGTAACTGTGGGAAACAGGGAAACATATCTCAGCATAAGTTAATCCTAGGACCAGTACTGTATTTGTATACTGTATTTTTGGGGGCCAATACAATGATCCCTCAAATGTGGTCATTAAATGCTTCTGATGGAGATATGTAATGGAGACAGAATATCTCACAGTCTTACTACATTTATTAAGTGGTTCAAAATGAAAGTACTTGTGTAAGGTAGAGATAGCTAAAATTAATCACTTGATTAATTTTAATCTGTAGCATTCCATTCCATAAGCATTTGGTTAGCAGCAAAAACACTGTAGCTTAAAAACAGTGTAAAAACACATTTTCAAATCAAATTGGGATCTCGGGACTTGGATTACGTTGCATGAGAAAGTCCCCATGTAGGAGGTGCGAAGCTCCAGAGATGTTTCGTGTACTCCAGAAATTATTTGTGCTGGTCACCCAACACATCACATGGCGGTGCGTAGGTACTGACTAAAATTTCTCCTTTTGGGTGAGATGCTCCTATGACAGTGCCTCTCAGGCAATGTTGCTGTGTAATGCAAAACTAATGTTACAAGTTAACAAGTACAGGACAAATGACTTCCTACAGGGAGTGAATAAGTAAACCATGACTTTTTAAAATAGTAACAACTAATGTGTAATATATACCTTTTTTGAGAAACTGTTTGTGTTAGGTTGTATTTTAGCTCAGTGGATGTCAATGGAAAATTGTTTGTTTACTGTGTAAACTGTTATATTTTAAAAAAAAAAAAATCATCAGATCTGCAGGGTATATGGACTTTTTATTAAGCCCTTGTTGGTCAAACCATGAAATGTAACAATACAAAAAGGTTTACTAGCACTTTGTATATGGTGACAAAATGATGTGGGGAAAACAAGCCTGCATCCTTGTGTCAGCATACTGAACTTGGTTATGTTTCGACCTTTGATACATTATTGTTTTCCCTTTTAACAAAGCTTTCTTAGGGTTCCTCCAGCACCTACCTCAGCCATGACCGGTGAGAGCAGGTGGGGCTGTGGTAGCACATGTGCCTGTGTGCGATCATTACAAGCTGTATGATCGGGCTCAGGACTGACTCCTTGCTGTGGAGCCGCCTGGTCAAACACACACTTCATCTGCAGCCCAGCAGATATGCAGTCAGTAAAAAGCGGATTTCCCCTCGTCTTGCTTTACTCTGTCACACCACGGCCACTTCAACACAAACTGAACAAAAGGATTTTAAGAAATTCAAAGACTTACCTTTACAAGTGATCGAATCTCTTCAGCTCAAGTTACCGTTTGTTTTTTGTTTTTTTTATCGGATCATGATTTGAAAGTTATGAAATGAAGCTGGAGAGGATGTAGAATGTTGACAAAAAAGGACAGCCGCAAAACGGTCAGTTCCTCTATCTGTGTGTACAAGGAAGTAAAAGTTAACTTGCATTATAGGCATAGCCTGCAACTTATAAAAAAAAAAAAAAAAAAAAAAAAAAAAAAAAAAAAAGGCCGGAAGCAGGGACGGTATCTATGCAAAGTGCACCGCGCGAGTGACATCGGGTTTGTATGAGCCGACAGTTTTCTGGATGAAGACTAACATTCTGTTCATAATGAAAGTTTTGGACCAAGTTTGACGTTTTCTCTGACTGTGAGAAGCCGTCCTCACAGCCCGCTCCCAGAGCGAGCAGCAGTCTGAGCACAGCCCGCCAGTCAGGTAGGCTGCTCCTCTGCACGGTCCGGAGAATAACTTCACTCACTGGAAACAGTCCCAGTTATTTCACATGAGAGAAGGATGGGAGAGACGTTGATCTGCTGTGTGAACTGCAGTGGTGAAAGGCGTATGTAAAGTAGCCCTGTACAGCCACGCTTTAAATAAGGCTGCTCTGTCACAATAAAACGTCTGCGCTCAAAACTTCACTTCAAAATGACAAAGTGCCATCAGCATAATGTACTCACAGTACACCATCAGATGTAGGCTACTTATTATGCTGCAAAATGATCCCCTATGGAGTTCCATTATTATGGTTCTGAATCATATTGGAATATACTGACGCATTCAATAGCAATTAGGGGCTGTTGGGCAGAAAATGTCCTTCAAAGAAATAATTGGGTAGTTGTAGCAGCATCACAGAAAGCTACTTATTTCCATTTTCCTCTAATCCTTGCTTTTGTCTTGTAAATAACTGGGTAAAGGAAAATATTCCAAAATGGTTGTGAACCACTGATTTAGAATTTGGAATGTAACTGTTTGGGTTCTCTGACATCGTGAAAGGCTTGAAGTTCTGAAAAAAACATTTGAATAGCAAATACAAAATATTTAAAACAACTTGCATTCAAGTAATGGCTAAGCTAATGAGACCTTTAGAAATAACGCGCAATTGAGTATTTCTCCTTCACTACAGCTATGGAATGTGTGCATGAATGGCAATGTGTGCCGATTAGGATCAGGTCAAGAAGCAGAGCACTGAGAGACAAAGACGTGTTAGAGAATAGTTGAACAAAATATGATTAAATAGAAGAAATGGTGGACAGTTCACAAATAAATGTATTTTAAATATACAGTATATAAACATTCTATAATGTATGATATACGTGCATTGGTCTTCTATTGTCCATTGTCACTGGCATAGATATTTCATAGACCTATAACAGCCTTTCCTAAAGCGTCCCCCTTGTGGTTCACCAGTAGACTTGGTCAAATTAGTTTGTTTCTCTGAAGTATGACTCCACAGCCAAAACGTTTTTGTATTAGTTTAGTGGTCCTTAGTCTGAAAACACTGGCCTATAAGTGCACTGAACTGCCCTGACCTGACCTGTATGACAGGAGCTTTACTGTACATGTAAAGTCAGATCAGTTGGTTTGTTGATGTATAAAGAGATAAAGGGAAACTGTCCATACAATATATATGCACAGTGGATACAAAGAGCAGTTTATCTGGCTCTAATTATGGGTTTATAATAAGGTGACCATGGGGCTCAAATACAGGCACATTTCGGGGAATAAAACAATAAAATAATTTCCATACACAAATATAAAGACAAGTCTAGACATTCATTATGGAACCATGTCTTTCATACCACTGTGAGAACTACTGTGGGGTTATATGACAGATTTGCATGTGTATCGTGCCTCAATAATTTGCATGATAGCAGAACAGAGTAGGCGTGGGGATGTATACAGAGCAGCCTTTTAGCCTTTGAGTAGATGTTTGTATTAGCCCAAAAAGAGATGTTAGGAGTGGAGATCTTGTCGTTTATGTTTATGGCAATATTTTACAGCCTTTTTTGATAAAATCAGATACGATCACATGAAGACACAGTAAGTAAGCTGATAACCACTGTTCACTCAAATGAGAAACACAAGTGAAAGTACAATGGTGCACCCACAAGGAGTGCTCTTTAATACAAGTAACAAGTATTCACGACACAAACATTCTAACCGAACACACCACAACTGTTCTCTACGACAACTGAAAATATTGCGAGAGGTAATATTCATGTTCCCAACTGCATAATTCAAGGTTCTTACATCATTTCCATAGTCAAGAACTTTTGAATAATTTTGAAGGTACATTTTCAGCCATTTCCAGCAATCATATCTGTGGTTATATATATATATATACATACATATACATACATATATATATATATATATATACATATATATATATACATATATATATAT
>CAEMYA010001158.1:140756-165658 GCA_903131615.1 Diplodus sargus
CTGTAATGGGAAGTGCACTGGAAGTACAAAAGGCTGAATGTGTGCCGATTTGGATTTGTTGTACTAAATCATGCCAACTTTGACCAATCGTTACTTAACTATATGGCTGACCTCAGGAGTGACCCCACATCATACCGACCAAATTTCGTAAAAATGGGTGTAGCCGTTCAAGAGAAATAAACTTCCCATATTTTAAGCACCCCCTAGTGGCCAAAATTTGCCAAATTCGTGCATGTGCAATTTTTGGTATGGAAGAACTGTGTCCTATTCTTTATGTTCCATATACATTTCAAATCTCTCAGCATAATAGTCTGGCTGAAATTAATGTTTGTTGTTTATCTTGTAATAAGCCACGCCCACACTGACCAGTCATGACCACCTTCAAGATATGGCCTCAGGACTGGCCCTACATCATACTGACCAAATTTGGTAAAAATCAGTGTAGCCGTTCAAGAGATATAAACTTCCCATATTTTAGTGCCCCCTAGTGGCCAATTCGCCAAATTCGGCTCATCCCTTCCCAGTCTCATGGCATGATACGGTGTGGGAGTTATAGGCAAAAACGCGTTGGCCTAGGTTATAGCGCCCCCTGCAGGCAGATATGTCGTTTTTTGTGTCTGAGGTACGTGCAGGAGTCTGGACCAACCCTCCAAATTGCACCGCCCTCCCTTGCACTGTTTAGCCTGCAGCACCACTTTTAGAGGGAGAAAAATAAAAATAAAAATCTTTACAATTACAATAGGGTTCCTAGCGCCGCTGGTCATGCTTGCATACGCGTTTCCCTAGGCCCCTCGGGCTTGGCCCCCTAATAAATATGAAATAAATAAAGCTCGTACAGCATGATCTAAGTCTCCGGAATCCCAGGGATCCCAAATTGAGGAGAAAAAGGTATTTGCAACTACTCCAGTTGTTCAGAATGCTGTAATGCTGTTTTACTGTGACTTTCCATCAGCAGGATTCTTAAAGGAGCACTTGAATGCCTTATTTAACATTACAAAAATAAAAAAAGTTCAAGACCTGAGAGACAGACCAGTACAATTGGTCACAATTTTTATGTCTGTTTCCCTCTTTCCTTCCCATATCTGTCCCTAAGCTCCCATGAGTTTCTGACCACCCAGCAGATGATCCTGCTTTTTTCTCACTTGTTCTCCCCCCACAGCAGCACTATTAGCCCCTTCACAGTACTGTAACATCTGTACAACACTGCGGTGAGCCTGTAGTGTAGTACAATTTAGGACTGTGCTAGTACGGAGGTTCCTCTTGTGTAAATGTGTGGAATTATATCGAGCAAGATATTGTTGGGAAAACAGCGTGGATCTTTATATACGTTTTGAGAATTAAACAATCTATTAATGATTACCACATTTCCTGTCAGCCACTATGGTCTGCTTTCTAATAAATAAATAATAAAAGAAAACAGAAAATACAAAAGAGCAAATACTCTGACCTCCTCTGGTTCTGGGGGTTTTCCGACTGCCCACACTTCCACTGAGTCCAGGGTGAAGTCCTCCTCTCCAGAGAGCTGAGGGCTGCCATAGGTGGTGCACTTGGGTCTTGCGCGACTATGACCACAGCCAAAATTACAGTCCAACCACAGACCGAAGTAGCCGTGCTGACCACCCATACCCTATTAATATTAAAAGTAAATTTAACATTAAACATAATACATTACGTTGTTTATTACCATTTAAAAAGGGTCAGTTTGTCGCAACATATCTGTGTCTTAAGTGCATCTCATCTGTCAACATATAGCAGCTGTCTGAACACTGTTTCAGCTGAATTCACTATTTACACTCAATTTATGAAAGAAGACAACAATTTTTAAACGTCAAAATTAAATATCAATTTGGTGATGTTTTTCAGTTCTGAGAAATTTTGTTGAAAGTATGAAACACTGTCCATGCTAAATCATTAATCTGTAGAGCGTGGAATTGAGATGCGCCTGTCATGCATGTTAATGCCAGGTGTGAGTGGAGCTATCCACTTGTGATCGGATCACTCAAGACCAGTGTTGCCACAGTTACCTTGAAAAAGTAATCTGATTAGTTATTACTGATTACTCCTTTAAAAAGTAACTTAGTTACTTTACTGATTATTTGTTTTCAAAAGTAACTAAGTTAGATTACAAGTTACTTTATTAGTTACATTCAGTGCGATAGATTCAGTGTGATAGTAGTGGGGATCATGTTTACTATGGCACCAAAGGGCGAGTCAAGCGTATTTAAGCATTTCCTTTACAACATACAGCCCGACCAACTCACCTCCTGCAGACGTCGAGGCCATGGCTTTGCTAGCAGTTCTCTGCTTAACACTACTTGGTGGGACTTGCTCCGTAAACTTAACTGTGCTGCGACTTCAAATGTGAAGTTGTGTTTTTTAAGCTTGATGGTACTTTGTCGCCAGCACAGAGTGTACAACGAACCTTGATATTCTCATCTTTAGCTGACACGAACTCAAAATAATTACTTAGTAACACGTTACTGGCATCACTGCTCAAGACCAATGATAATACCAAGTTTGAACCTCATTGGTGACAACATATTTTCAGGCTGATCTTGAGTAAGAATTCTGTCCAGCTCTGTAAACAATCAACAACTATAACATCAGACATATTTATTTAGTCATTGTTGAATTTTGGCTGATTACAAAATGGCCAAACTGTTGGTTTACCGGCTATTAGGGCACTGTTCTACCACTGGGACAAGCCCACTGGTGTGTGTTACACAGTAAACATTGTGTTTCGTGGATAACACTGCATCTTATCCATGACATAACAGGTCAGTGGCAGCAGTTGAACATTACACTCAGTTTATGGGCTACATTAGGGGAATTACTGAACTCTGTGATATTTACAGGCCATGAATAACTAGTGTGCTCTCACCAGTCCGTTGGGCATGGTCTGCTGATTCTGGTTGAGGTACATAAAGTGCTGGTTGTATCCTGTCGCTGTATAAACTCTCAGTCTGGGGAATACAGTGAACAGGAAGCATCTGGAGTCACCTACACATGCACGCACACGCACACGCACACACACACACACACACACACACACACACAGACACAGACACAGACACACACACACACACACACACACAGACACACACACAAATATACAAATTATAAAGAACTGAGTGAAAAATCAAGTGACTGCCCACAGTATTCAAACAAGTGGTATTACCTCCTTAATGTCGCTCATTGTCTAATACCAGTGCTTTAATGTTAGCCTTGGGAGTAAGTTATCCGTACAAATCACTTCTGTTCTTTAATCAGCAGGACAGAATCAACAGTTTTATGAGCAAGTCCACTAGTTTTAAAATTTAATTTGAAAGCTATGCGTTCAGGACAAACCAAGGGCTACACAATTAAGTGTGAAATCCTCAAAATCGCAATATGGCTAATTGCAATATCCAAATTACAAGAACTGCAATTATTTTATAAAAATAAAATGTGTCACAACACTGTTTTAATGAATGTTTGTACTGCTGCAGAGATGCTCTGACCTACAAAGCTTGATCTCCAGATGTAACACAACATGTTTGTTTGTCAGAGACCAGGAAAACTCCTACATCATCATGATTTTATTATTTCTCAATTTAAAAGGAAAATTGTGACGGAAAATTCATCCATAATAATCTTGTAATATATTATAAAATAATCTGTCAAAAATAATCGCAATATTACTATTTGACCATATAGTGCAGCCCTAATGCAGAACACACTCTTTGATTCTGCATTTTTCCTGGTTTACAGCAGTCTGAAACTGGCAATATTAAACCAAACATACAGGTCAATGACATGCCAACCTCATTCCATTACTTGGCCATGACGGATTATATATATGTTTTTGTAGTCATTAAGGAGTGGTGCCGAGGTTTAAAATGGTTTAGGAACGACTATTTCTTTATGAGGACGACTTTCAGTGATGTCACAAAATAAGAGAACTATAGAAATTTTGAAAATACCTGGAATTATTTATTTCTTTATAAAAACGTTTGACATTTCAAATATCTGGGCAATATTTTTCTCAACCCTGAAGCAAATGACATGGCATTTTGTCATGTCAACATGGTGACCAAGATAGTAAGTGGCAGACTCTATTAGCATTTGTATGATCATTAAAATACATTTAAGTGTTACTAAAATACTGATCAAAAAGCAAATTAAGTCCAAGGTCTGTAAGTCATGCCAAATTAAAGTGTTGTGAGATAAGACATAGCCAGTCCCTTTCTCTCACCCTGGAACTGAGGTTTGACTTCCCAGGTGTGGGATGCAAAACCCCCAAAAACGTGTCCCTTTGTGTCTTTGATAAGCAGCAGAGTGGGACCGTGTTTTGTCAGACCGGTCACCATCCTGGTGAAGCTCTCCCCATGCAGCCGTGTGGAAAACACAAGTTTCCAGGGGGCGCTGTAGCCGTCTGGCAACTGGAGAGATAAACAAAGATTGCTCATAATTAATTGAGGTCACCAAAAGGCCCAAAAATATATACAAAATAGAAATGTGAAAGTTTTCCTGTACCAACAGGAACAAGTAAACTGTACAAACACACACACCCACACACAGCATCCTGAAGAGAGGTCTAATTAGCCAGCATAAGTAAAAACACCTGTGTGAGCCACAGCCGCCTCTGGTTCTGTAAAGTGGGTATATGAATGAAATATTGGTAATATTTTCATCTGCTCATTTACATGATCCACTCCTTGACAGTATTTAATAGTAAATAGTAAACAGTAAAAGTTCAGTTGATCTTGGAACCTGTAACTGCTTCAAAATGACTTTCCTGACTTGTTCAAATCAGTAATGTGCTGTTTCAGAGGCTAATGGGTGAATCAAACAAGCCCTATAATAAATGGGCCCAGAAAAGTCAGCAGCTGTTATCAATCAGAATCACTCAGAAACAGTGGCCATGCTACAAAGAACATTTGATTTACACAACTTTTCTATAATGCGTTGATAGCAGCCTTCACCTCGTCTGCATTGTTGGGTCTGGTGTCTCTTATCTTTCTCTTGACAATACATCAAAGATTCTCTATGGGGTTCAGGTCAGGTGTGTTGGCTGGCCAATCAAGCAGAGTAACACTATGGTCAGCAAACCAATTACTAGTAGTTTTGGCACTGTGAGCAGGTGCCAAGTCCTGCTGGAAAAGGAAATCAGGACCTCCCTTTTCAGAGGGACTAGAGACTGGTTTGCTGACCACTGTATTATTGTGCTTGAGTGGCCAGCCAATTTGCCAACAGCACAAATATTGGACTTATATATAATTACGTCTGTCATTTGTCTTCAACAACCTAAAAAGGGACTATACACTGTTTTTCTTTTCCTCAAACAATTAAAGACAGCCTTCAGTTAATTTCATGATCATCTCCAACATTTTGTTTTTTATATTTAATATACATATATACAGAGTAAAATAGACACACAGTTTTGCATAAATACTAACAAATATATGACAAAAATCTTGAGTGAAACTTGAAACATGGCTAGATCACTGTGTGCACATGATGTCTGCCTTGGTCTGCTTAACATGAAGATCTATTATATCATGGCAACTTCACCCTGTGGACCGGTGACTCTAAACATTATGCCTCTGCCTTCTTAAGGTCAGAGATGAAGGCTTATAGTAACTCTTATTAAAAATAACACAAATGCACACCCAGCGATTCAATAATACAGGACTTCCTGGAGAATCGACTTTAGACAGAGCCATGAAATGAAAAAAGGTACATAAAACAAGGAATCTATGCTATTTCTGTGGCATTATTAGCATCAAGTGGTTCCTTTTATAAATGTAACCAGAAAAAAAGAAAGACAAACATTTGGCATTCACTTTAGTTTGAGTTTTAAAAAACTACCAAAGCTAGATTTACCAAAGGAAATGAGAAAACCATGACGGCTGATTTGTTTGCCAGGAAGTTCCAGAGTACTGTAATACTTCAGTGAATTTGGAAAGTCACAACTATGAATAACAGTAAAACTTATTTACAACCGGATAATAATGGCATGAGTGGCACAGATGGCAAGCTTAAGTCATTGCAGAAACATTTATATTATGACTTAATAAATTATGTGCAGAGGAAAATATTTATGGTTTATGATGTGACTGAGGTTGGGGTAACAACGTCAGATGTATTGTCTGAAGCTTTGTTGAAACCAGACAACAATAAGGCAGCTAAAACTGATGTAAATACTGTTGCCAATGTGAAATATGATGTTCTTCCTCTTTCCACTTGATTTACTGGGTTTCTAGATAATGCCATTCTGCTATACAATGCTCTCAGGGCTGACAGTTCCTGTAATAAAAACAACAATAGGTCAACTGTGCTCCCTCTGTTCCAAAGTTTTTTGAAAGAATTCTGATTGAAAGGTTCACAATTATATTAAATTAGGCTGAACAGAAACCAACCAATCACATCACTGTTCCTATAGCCAGTCAGAGTACAGAAGCATAGAGAGCCAAAGTCACAGTCCTTCTGGTCTCGTTCATGAAACCTTGCTTAGGAAAAGATATGTATGGTAGTGAATGGCAAAAGACAAATCATTTTTTGATCTTGTTTCAATTATACCATGAACAACACGTGATGTTTAAAAGATCAAAAAGATTATAACCTGTCCCTCAAACATTGTAGAACTGATGAACTATCCTTTCTATTAACTGCAGATGTCAATATGACCAGTTTTAATGAAATTTCTGCCGAGGCAACAGCCATGACGGTGTCGCTGGCGTGTGTTGAGCAATACGATGTAGTTCAGTGAGCCCTTTAACATAAAACTAAATGATATGTTACTATCTTTATGACAAAAAATGACTTCATTGACTTGAAAAAATATATTTTTATTTGACAAACATAATTTGTGTATCTCTTGGCACAATCCAAACAGGATCAATGTATTTGCCCCTCCCCATTGACAACTGTACAAATATTTTCCAAAATAAGATCCCACAAGGTCCACCTAAAGGGGCGTGACTTTGGCACTGTAGTCAGTCAGTCTAAGCCTATCAAACTATCAAACTTCACTTCCAGTGTAACATTATGGTTTAAGATACCAGTTTAATGTGGTGTCTGCTAGTGCACCGAGACCACTGAGCCTTCTGTTCACAGCACTGCTGCTGATTGGAGTGTTTTGTTCTTTGTAAGCAAATGCTTATCTTTATCTTTATCTGTGATGAAGGTGTTTTTCTATTTCTCTGGGACCTAAATTTGATGCATGGATCTTCTGGTGGTGTGGTTGTTGGGTATGCCTGATGAGTGCTTTGGATAGTACTTCACTAGACTGGTGTTTATATACAGTATTAATCGAAGTTGATTGACATAAAGAACACAGGGCAACTTTTACATACTATCAACATTTTGTGTATTGTACTTGCATTCTTACCTGTGGTGCCAGAAACATGAGGGTGAGAAGGTCCAGTAGACAGCTAAGCTCTTTCCAAGATGTCTCCCTGCAGGGAGGCAGCAGGGGTGAGGTCAGTCGGCCACTCAGGGATAAATTTAGGCCCTCAGCTACCAGCATCTCCAGGTACAAAGATACCTGGGGGGCCCTGAAGATCCAGTCCTCCAGACAGGACACATCACAACCACCCTGATCTGAGAGGAGAGGAGAGGAGAGGAGAGGAGAGGAGAGTCATCAGTAAAAAAAAAAAAATTATTAAAATGTCAAAAAATCCTCCAATCACCACTTTACCTGAGGGTTTGAGTTCAGAACACATCTGCTCTGCCAGTAGTTTGACACCTAGGGCACTATCACCCATCCTGTCTGGCTTCCAGCCCTGCAGACGCCCTCTGTGGACCAGAATCTGAACTACAGCTGAAATCAGGTCCTGAAGGAACTGTGAAGAAAGGGAAAATGGCCGGATTAGGGCATTATTAGGGAAGGAGGGGGTAAGAGGAGTGAAAAGATGGGGTTGTGACAAAAGGCAAAGAAGTGGAAGAGAAATACTGCATACATTTCCTATTCTAATTTGAATTTGCTTATAAAAATGACATTTTACCCTCTCTACTCACCTCTGCTACCTGGTCACATGTGACAACCGTTGCTGCCCCTGCTCTACTCTGAGACATGGCCATGACAAGGGGAGCCCGTTCTTCTGCAGTGCCTCGCAGAGTGTCTGCTAGAAAGATGACCAGTTGCTCTCGACCTACTCCAGAGGAGTTGCTGGACTTCCTGGACGATTCAGGTGCTGCAAGGTCAGAGTCGATGCTACACATGCACTGGTAGACTCTCCTCACCATGGGATGTGGTACCAGGCTGGCCATTGAGGACTGGGGGAGAGAAAATGGAGAAGTTTAACACACTAATAGAAATTATCCTTCCCTGGCAGATGTACTGATAGAGCAGACTGAACAGCAATGAGAGCATGAACCGGACATATTCAACTGGCAGCCCATGGGCTGAATGCAGCCCTTTAACAACCTCTTTCAGGCATGTCAGCTAAATTGCCTATTAGGTTTTCACACACAGGGAATTTGCTTTTGTGTTTGGGTGTATATGGAATATTTTAAGGTGCACTGAAAATGCGCATGATGGTCTTAAAGTCTTTGAATGATGGCAAGAATATATGAAAATTTTGAATATTTTAAAGTTAGCTGAAAAAGCTGACACCAAACTGAACTGGCGGCTTTAATTAATTTGAAGGCTAGGGTGACAATGAAACATTCAAAATATACTAGAGGCTGTGAGCCAAACTTCAATGCTGGCTTGAATCTGTGCCGAGAAGCAGGCGATGTGAAGTGGAGGAGTATGCAGAAAACGTACAGGTTGTTTTTTTGTTTAATCCTGTGAGCACCTTTTTATGGCCATTTGTTGGCATACTGTCATACTCAAAATGTATAAATAAAGTACCACATCATCAATGATGTATGAGTGCGATGTTGATAAAGTGTTGAGTGGCTGCGGTGTGGGGAAGGCATTTTTAGGGATCAGCGGCAACTCCAAGGCTGGTAGACCCCCAAAACCTTCCTCAAAGACAGAAATAAGACTGGGCATTGTGTAGATCTTGGAAATAGGAGCAGATGTAGAATTGGTAAGCTTCAATCATATTTCCTGGGACCCTTTGCCTGGAGACAGTCAAGGCTGCTCCAATACAGAAAGAGTGGCCAACAATAAGCAGGTGGAAATCCCGGACAAGAACCTGCATAACTTGGGAAAGGAACTTGGGATCGAGTAGCCACTTTATATGATTATACGATGACCATGGGGTTGGTAGGAGAAGCATTTTGAGAATTTCTGAATTGCATATGATGTGCAAGCAACTCGTATGGGTGAGAATGGTGCTTGCCAGTTTTGTTGGTTTTGCTTCGTTTGAGTGTGAAGACCAGGCAGTCTTGAATCTGAGATGCAGTGAAGGTCAGTCACAGAGGGATGGAGATGAGGGCTGAATTAAACAGACGATGTGATGTACTCAGAGCACCGAAAGAAACCAAAGAAGGCCGAAAGAAACGCCGATTATGGAGTTGGTGTAGCAGATCAGTAAGGAGAAAGTTGTAAATGGAAAGATTTATGTGATCGAGTTTGTCAGTGCTGGAAATCTGATGGTCCTGTTGCCTTCTGGCCATTGCTGCAGGCTGAGATTACAGGAGACTGGAGCCGAGCTGAAGAGGTCCTCGTCGAAGGAGCTGAGGGACAGGTGGTCCATGTTGGAGCAATCCATGGGTGACTCCAAAATGTTGAATGACTTGAGACTGCAATGTTGTTTTCTTAAGAGTGATAGGTGTTAAATTTTCCATGCATGAAGGATCATATAGGCACATGACAGGAAGGGTAGTGATTGAGGTGTGGTCCTGCTCCCGAACTTCAGCTAATACTTCATCACCATTAAAGAAATATAAAAAGCAAGAACTGCAAGTCAAACAAAATGAGTACTGCAAAACGTTTTTCAACATAACTATTATTTTGTACTGTCTTCTGGGTGTGTATACCTACTGTTGGTATAGGAATCTGTATTACACTAAACTGGAATGAAGAATAACTGTAAAATAAATGTAAAGGGAAACATTTACTTTGTTTGTGTGTCTCCGAGCAAACATGCAGCGCATAAACACCAAGAAAGTAATCTACTGGAGACTAAATTTAGATTATCTTTTTAAACCTTTATCTGGTTCTGCATTAAGTTTTAATTTCAACAGTTTTTGCTAAACCACTGGAATTACAACTGTATGCACAAATAATTATACCATCTATTTACTACTTCAACAGACACACCTGCAGCATCTCAAGCGTTAGACTCTTCACAGCTGGTGTTTTCCCAGGAGCTCCTGAAAGGCCCCCAGCACCGGCCTGCAGCCTGTCGAAGACCCCTTCAACCATAGGCCGCTCCTCAGGGCGGAAACGGGACAGCCGCTTCTGCACCACCACACTCTCTGTGTTGCCCATGTTGCTCTACGGTACAGTTAAATACATTTTAAAAATCCAGACTGCAACATAATAAATATTATGCCATACTGATTTCAGACAGTATACTCAAATATCATATCTGTCTATATCTAAATAATATAGAGCTGACCACTAATGACTTATGATAGTAATAGTGCTGCAACTAACAATCATTTTCATTATTGATTAATATGTGGATTATGTTTACAATTAATTGACTAATTGTTTCATCTATTAAATGTCACACAATTGTGGGAAATGCTCAATGCAACTTCCCAGAGCTCGAAGGTTGATCCTACTTTAGATTAATTAGTAGGATAAATTAATCTCAATTTATCCTACCAAAAGTCAAAAACCAAAAGATTCTTAATTTACTGTCAGAAATGACAAAGCAACAAATCTTCACTTTGAAGAAACTGATTGACTGATAAGTATGGATTGTCAGAATAGTTGGCAACCAATTTTCTTTGGATGAACTTATTATTCAACTGAACTTTTTGTCAAATGTCCTGTTATTCTTATTGATGATTAATTGACGATTATTCACCATCTCAGACAGTAGTTGTGACCCCTCTAAAGTACCATATGACCCCTGGAAGGGTCCCAAACTCCACCAAACATCCTGGAAGCAGCTTCAGAATTTGACAGTTTAGCTCGCTGTTAATATTGTAGTAGTGATTAATCTCAATTTAGGGCTGACCATAACCACACTACTGAACGAATAATTTACAAATAATTATGTATCGTCATGTAAGTTATGTAGGCTATAAACTTCAATTCAGCCACCTGAGTACAATTGCATTAAAAAAAAAACTTTCATCGTCTTACACAACCAAAAGACACAGAACTAAGGTCACATAACAACAGAAGACAACCCTAGAGCAAAATGTAATTCAAATTCAGCTCTTTGTTAAATGATATTTGGTGATGGTTGCTCTTTCACGTTGTACGCGGTGCAGGCAGGTGCTAATAATCCTGAATCATTTAGAAGCTTTATATTGTAATTGTTTTATAATACCGCTAACCTGCAGATGTCTTCATGGTTAGCTAAATAACGTATTTTACTGTAGACCTTGGATGGTTGGCTCATGCTAGTTTAGCAAAACACAGCATCAAGTCTTTGCTCTGATGTTCTCAAAGCAAAGCACCTTTAACGATAACACTGAATGTATCTATGTACCGCTAACCTTTTAAAGAACGGCAGCTAAGTTGTCCATCCTGCATCTATTGACAGTAAAATGTAAACTTCCTGTTGTGTTAGCAATGACACGTATAGTAACCAATGAAAGTACCCAAATACGTCACCTGTTTGTCGTTATGATTGGCCCATGGGGTCCGGAGGCGGGGACAATTGTCCGCTGGGGTATGTTCACTAACACACTGGGTCGATGTTCTGTTCTTTGAAGCTAAAAGAAACAACAGTTTGTAAAATCGACTGAAAAAGATTAATGGCGTCTGTATTTTCATTTTTACGTGTTCACAGAAATTAAATGAATATGGCAAAATATATCAGTCTTGTAGTTATTAGAGTTAGAAATCACATAAACTGTAGGCTAACTCTCGTGTTAAAAATATATATATATATCTGACTAAAGACCGGCACTGTTACTTAGAAATATTTGAAACATTTGAAAAATCGATTTTCAGTAAATAATAAGAACAAAATTAATACATGTTACGTTGTGAAATGAAATGAAAATGAAAGATACTGAAGTTTTTCCATGGACGGCCAAACCACTTAATGTCAAGCAAGACTTCCTGGATTCTGTGTTTTCTGCAAGGAAAGTTTTACTGGTAACTCCACTCCACTCCATACTAGATGACATCACTGTTGTTCCTTTAGTTACTCTTTCGTTTTTTAGTAATTTGCATTAACCTGGGCAGAAACTGTAAATCACAGTCCTATTCCATCTTCCACCAGTAGAGTCTGCAATGGAGCAACTAAGGAGAGACGGCCATCTGCAGAAAGAGTAAGCTGTTGAAAAACGCCTTTTAAGGGCATGAGACTTACAATGTGAGCGCACTAAGCTGGGTGTGTTGCATTGTAATGAGGCCTTGTAGGACAGAGGAGGCACCGCTGAATGTGTAGGTGACACGAAGCCATCTGGCCACATCAAGTAAACAAACTGGTGCAACAGGATACAGATGCTGAATCAGTGTGTGCAGCATGATATGAACCACAGTGCAAAGGAATAAGTTCTGAACCCAAGTCTTCTGGACTGCATTTACTGTAAAAAAACATTTTCCTAAGTTTATTTATATAATTCTGAATAAATGTACTCACTTGATCTGGTACCAAAGCATTCAATTCCCATCAGGTCATCATATAAACACACAGGATAGAGGTAAATGATGAAAAAGTATGTGGTGATGCTACTCAGTTAAACAAGAACTTTCAGAGTGGAAAGAGTTAAATATGATGCAATATGTGTACAGTGTGTGTAGTCTAACAACTCATGTTATTTTAGAACATGAGAGCCCAAAGTGAATATAACACTCTTTAGACCTGTTGGCAGCATTATGAATGGACTTAGCTTGAGCTCTTGCATAATGATTGTGCTCTTGCACAAGTAAAATGTTTGCTCTTTGCTTCAATTAATTAATTTCGACATAATCTGCTCATGGAGAGAGATTTGAAATAAAACAGTTAAACCAGAGTTGTTTGTGCTCCGTCACAACGTGTTGAAACTGAAAATGTGAATCCAAGTGTAGTCATTGTAAAAGTGACAGAATTGTAGCTTCAAGTTCTTGGTTTACTCTCTCCCAAAATTAATGAAAAAATAGGTGCACTAAATAGTTTATACCATACACTGTAATAATAGCAAACCAGGTTACTCCTGAGAATCTATCTTTGCTTAATAGTGGCTATAAACTTGGTCCACAAGGTTCACTGCTTATCTGACACTAAAACCCTGCACAGAAGTGCATTATACTGTAAGAGAGATAAGGATTTTATGACCTTGAGGAGGTGTCACACTGGCAATCATTTCTTCTTTTTATTGAATGAAGACAATTGGGAGGAAAGCAGCAGTGAGGACAGATGAATGGAAATGTACACATTATTAACAGACATTTGCAAGTGATGAGGAAGGTTAATTTGTCATCAATCAAACCAAGATTGTATAAAACTCAATTTATAATTCCCTAAACTACTAATTCATAAATAATAATCAAATCAGAATTATAAACCAGTTATGGTGATGCATTGAGGTTTTCTTCAGTTTCACAGCCGGAGTAAACAACAGCTCTGTCCTCTGGTAGTACGGCCACAGATACTGTACAAATTCAAACATTAAGGGGCAAAAGTGGAATGTGTTAGAAAAGAAAAAAAATCATGTATGTTGAAATTTTGAATACACCATTTACATTACAATGTTATCTACCAAGAATGTGTAATTAAAAATTTCAACTTATATGTGAATCAAACCAGTTTACAAATTGGAAATCTCCTTCTCTTTGCTCTCGCCATTCATTCCTGCTCTGTTTCTTTTAGCTCATCAGTTTCAGATAGGTACAGGCAGAAACAGGTGGTACATGCTTCACTGCTACGGTATGAGACCGTGAGACAATGAAAAAAGAGAAACTTGGCTTGATCACTATGATCTGTGAACTGAGCTGTGTTCACTACTCTATACTGATTCAGCTGTCAACAAGTTGAGACTTGAGAAGTGAGTCATGGTAGTTCTTCTTTTCTCTTCCCTTTACCCACTCACCGTCCTCTCAGTTTCATCCCTATATGGTAAAAGTCTCACTGCTGACTGACTTCACAGGAAATCTACTGCTGAATAACAGGTTCTAAAAAGAAGAAAAGCCACTCACCACACATACAAATTGATTGACTGAAACTGTCACCCAACTTCAAAGTGTTCTAGCATATCCATTTTAAGAGAAGTGATGCTATAAGTGCCTGCCACAAGTAATCGGAGCCTTGTACTTTCTGTAAAGTGTGTATTCTCAGTTCAGAGGGGAAGATAACTAACACTACCCTATCAATTTTGATAAAATTTTTGAAAGAGCTCCTGCAAAGAAAGTCATATAATAATAATAATAATAACAATAATAATAATAATAATAAAAATAATAATAATAATAATATTCATTGAAAACCAAAATGTTTCTTTGTTGAGGCTTTAACATGAATGGCATATGAGGCCCGTCACATGGAGAATTGTGTTACCCAGGTCTCACAGTAAAAGAACACCAATGAGTTCCTGTACACATTCTTCTGTGTCTGAGTGCTTTGCATGTGTGTACTGAAAGATTTCAATAAGGAGGGCGCTCAGAAAACACACTTTCACAAAACCTGAATACTTTCTTTGCGTGTGTGCATACTTCACAATAAATGCTGCAATAAGTATGTCACTTGTTGTCATATGGTTTTTCTGTTGATGACAATCAAATCAAATAAATATTCTCTGTGGGTATAAGTTTCTTTATGCTCTGATGATACTTGCCAAAAAAGCTTTTGGCCTCATGGAACTTTTAACCCAAAGGAACAGTTCATCCAAAAATGAAATGATCTACTCACCCTTGTACTGATAGAAAGTCGGGTAAAGAACTATAGTCCACAATACAAAGCATTGCAGCATTCTCCAAAAACAATTGGTAGATGGGGACTTGTTTTAAAATGTAAAAAAAACAAAAACATATTGGCTCCATAAGCCCGTCCAGCAGAATCTATGTCACTGACAGCCATGAGAATCCAAATTGATTTAATAAAAAAGTTATTCACAACCTTTTTTTAAGTGGAAATGTTGGATTTACCTGCAAAGCTAAAGGCATTAGCTTTTAGTGCCCTGTCTGCTGACGTGTGCATCAGCTCTACCGCACACTAAAGTACAACGGACCACTATTCTCCATAGCATTTCTGAGTGGCAATACTGTTTGCGCCGCTTTTGGAAAGACAACTGGATCTTTTCTGTTTTCCTCAGTCACAAAAAAACATCAACACAGGATAAATGTGAGTGGCAATGGCTGTATGAACATCGGTGTGGTTGGTGGTGGTTGCTGGGAGACTGTCTTGGGTGTACGGCTGGGATGACTGGGATCTGTGTGGGTGAGTGGTGTTGGTGGTGTTTGGCTGGAGCTGCTGGATGGGGGTAATGGACGACGAGGTGCTGAAGGATGTGGACAGCGGAGCACAGGTGTGATGACTGGCTGGCTGGGTGTGTTTGTGTGGAGATGATCATCGACGGAGGAGATTCGTAGATGGTGGATCTACCGTCAGAAAGATCTTCATCCGATGGGTTGAGAATCAGCTTGTGATCCATGAGGTAGGCTGTAAGGCTTTTAGTTAACTTGAGAAAACGTTGGTCTAAGTAAGAACGAATGTCAGAACTTGAGACAAACAGGAGAGAAATGGTTAGAGTCACCTATATAGGTCTACACGGGAGATTGAATTGGAAAGGCACAGGTGTTTGCATTAATGGGACACAGGTGGTTTGATTTGATTAGGCTCGGGTGACAAACTAGCAAAGGGAGAGCGGCATGGTCTAGTTCCTGAACCCAAGTTATAAAAACTTCATTTGTTGCGAAGCTCCAGATATGTTTTGTGGACAACAAAACTTCACCTGACTTTCCATCATCATGGGGATGAGTAGATAATAAATGAATTTAAATTTTTGGGTGAAGTGTTACTTCAATCTTTAGTGAAACTATTCCTTATAAAACTGAGACTTTGTGAATCTTTCCTACCGCACCATGCTAATGTAACAGACTGTACTGTGTTTATTGTGTTTAGCTTTTTGTAGCAGTGTGTCCCCTGGGATTTGCCATAGGGCTGATATAAAGCAGTTGTTGGCAAAGTTCCGCTAAGATTGACATGTGTGAAGAGGAATAAAAACAGAAGCCGTTGCTGGTCACTACACTAAGTCTCTGTGTCCAGTTTATTATTTTATTAATTCTTTTCTGCTTTTCTGGCTACCTGTGGAGGTCATCTCAGCTGACTACAGTGATCTCAATCTTCCCAACTGTTCCTGAGTCACCTACACCCGGACTCAAAAAACATCAAAAAGAAGGTATCCAGGAGGGGAAGGAAAAAGGGTGGAAATAGGGCCAGCTTTAAGAGGGAGAAATGTAAACATCGAGCGCTCCCCTCAGTCATCCTTGCTAGCGTGCACTCATTGCGTCACAAAACAGACGAGCTGCAAGCCAACAATAAACACATGCATTAATATAGGACTGCAGGGACGTGCACATGATTTGGAGGGGCAGGGGCTCAAGGCAGTAAAGGGCAGAATGTGTGCGCATAGTGCGCACAAAACATTTTTGGGCCTTAATAACACAACATGTAGATTGATTAATGTAAAATTAATAAACAAAGTAGGCCTACTTATAGAAAGCTAACTGTGTAGCCTGCGTAGCTGTGAGTGATATGCAACTGCCATTTCATTTGTGTCAACAAATTATTGTCAACATGAGTTTATTCACATCATCATAATACTGAAGTTTAGAAGACATGCTGCGGTTCAATGCAACACTGGTTGATTATTAGGCTTTTTATTGGAGGGCGAGTGCAAACTAGAAATACAGGCTACACATCTAAAAATGTGACAAAACCAAGAAATGACCACTGTGACTGTTAGTAGGAACAACAATGTTTACAACAGCAAAGTCACAATAAACTCAATATCTGGAAGAAGCTGAAGATTTGTGGCAAGATAAACAGCCGACACAGACAGCTGTCAGATTATTCTAAACTCTGGTTAGCAAGCAGTTAGCTTAACAATGACAAATGGACGCTCCTCTAAAAATATGACTCATATTTAAGCACGTTGAATAAGTGGAAGGCGACTTGTTAGACCCCACAAGTAAGTTATGTTAATGGATTTATAACTCAAAAAGGTTCAAGTCGCTCCACTGTCACGTCTCATCTATGTGCGTGGTGGAGTTCTGTCTTTGTCTTCAAAATAAGAGCTTTACATTGCACCCCATTGGAGTTTAGAACTGGGTTCTTAGCGGGGGGCTTTTAATTTGAAAGTAGCGACCGTTTGTAGAGAGAGAGACAGAGCGGAGCCGCAGCGGACAGCGACGCGGCTTTAAGCCTGGTTTATGCTTCTGCGTCGCGGCAACGGCGTAGCTACGTCGTCGACCCTACGCCGTCATTGAGTATTCGAAGTTCTGCGTCAAGGGAACGCGTTGTTCTGCAATTCACCGCCAAGCCGCTGGGGGGGGGGGTCACTTTTTCATACATTCGGCTACCTCCAGCCCTGTGTTGTGCGAAATTTCCCGCCAGGAGTTGTTTGCCATTTGGCAATCCTTGTAATGTCTTGAAGACGAGTTGTAAAGGTGGTAATATTTTCTGACCTTCTCGATAATTCTCTCGTCTGCCTGGTCCATTTTTTCCGTGTCGCTCATACCACAAAAACTTTAAAAATGGCGGTGTTGTTATACCGTTGACCGGAAGAGCAACTGCCGGAAGTGACGTTCTGAGCGGACCAATCACAGTTCTTGCCGTTCGCGTCTCGAGGCGTCGACGTGACGCATAGTCAGGATTTTTTGGAGGCGCATGTCAGGCTACGCCGTAGGGTCCGCGTAGGGGACACAGAAGCAAAAATCAGGCTTTAGGCTTAACACACGCACACACACGACACCATATTACGTACAAAATACGTACGGTCGTTGCGTTTTTATACCGCCGTTTTTTGACATCCCTTTGCACAACAGGAATTTATTTATTCATTAAAAAAACACACAAAAAGGGCACTGCCTCCATTCTTGCATTTACGAAGACGTGGTTAAAAAATACTGACAGTGATGACATGTTGCACATTGATTGCTTGGCCCCCCACATGAGGCTTGCTCCAGACACTGAGCTCACCGAGAAACAACATGGCGGCAGTGTCTGTCTCTGTAAACACACGCTGGTGCTCAACAGTCATCGTCAGAGAGGAGCTGTACAACATTGACACTGAGCTTCTGGCCGTCTCCCTCCACTCTTTCTACCTTCCCAGAGAGTTCCCAGAGCTGTTCTTCATTCTGGTTTACATTCACCCCAAACGCTTCCACGGCCATAGACCACATAAAGAAAACTGTAAATAAACTGGACTTCATATCCCCTGACTCGCCCAAATTCATCCTGGGAGACTTCAACCACTGCTCAGCTGACAAGTCACTGAAAGGATTTCACCAATATGTCACCTGCACCACCCACTTGGGAAAGACTCTTGATAAATGCTATGGATCCGTTCCAGATGCATATAAATCAGTTGCTCTTCTCCCCCTTGGCCTGGCTGACCACAACACCATTTTGCTTGCACCAGCCTACACCCCGGCCATTAGATGGACAGAGAAGGTGACCAAACACATAAAGCAGTGGACCAACGACAACTCTGCAGCGACACTTCTAATCCACACACTGGGATAACCCTCTTCCCCCCCCCCAGCAACATTAGTGAGCAGGTGGACACGGCGTCTTCATACATCTCCTTTTGTGTGGATAATATTACTCCCATCAAAAAGTAACGGTCTTCCCAAACAATAAACCCTGGATAACAAAAGAACTCAGAATAACTCTCAATAAAAAGAAAAGAGTATTCTTCACTGGCACTGAATCTGAAGAAAATGGAGGTAAACATAAAGGTAAAGTTTGCCATAAAAATACCAGGCTGAAGTAAAAGAACAATGTGGAGGAAAATTTAACGCAAGGGAGCTTCCGCTTAGTTTGGTAGGAGGTTAAGAACATGGCCGCTGTGAACACTGCTCCCTCCACCCACAGGACAATCCAAGTGGCCAGCAGCAGCCCAGCAATTTCAAGATTCAAGACAGACAACACCAACTGACCAGAGGCAATCATCTCATCCTGGGAAACCCCTTGAAAAAAACACACAGACATCATCATTATGACGTGTACCTTCAAGCCTCCTTAGGATCCGCAGAGCCGGTTTTCTGTGTGAATTACACACTGGTTCATCTTTACACCAGAGCTGCTTGGCTCTGTGCGAACAAACAACGGCGGAGAAACAGAGACCCGCTGCCGCGGTGATAGTGCAGCTTCTCTGTATGAAAAGGGCTACTGAGGACTGTGTGCAGGATCCTTCAGGACGCCTCTCACACTGTTCCCAGCGTTTGAGTGGCTCCCCTCGGGACACCGGCTCTGCTGCCCAGGCTGCAGAACACAGAGTAGGAGAGCAACCTTTGTTCTCAAGGCTGTTCAGCTCCTAAACTCCAATCCACCCCTGCAGACAATAACTAACCTGTTGATGGTCACTGCATTTCCCACTCTCTATTGCATTTTTCACAGTTGCCCTAACTTGCTACTGCCTCTAAATGCACAGCCCAACCTACCTCAATGCTATTTTGCACCTCATGTAAATACTTAAAAAAGTCTTATTTATTTTATTTAGTCTATTTTATTATATCTGTCTTGTTTTGTGTCTGTGTAACTAACACGCTGACTTGATTGTGTTGCCATCCCACTGGATTGCGTGGCCGGTGGGTGCTGGAGCTCGACCCCTTCAACTGGGCCATTGTTTGAAGGGATGATGTGCTTCATACTAATGCTAAGGCACTGTCCTGCTGGCCTGTTCCTCCTGACTCTACTCACCTGCAGGACTCTCAGACGAGCATTCACATGGTGGGCTCGGTCGACTCCTCCACATGATCAAAGCAGGCGTGCATCAACCAAAGGCCTGCTTACTCTCTCTTCTACAGTGACTTTGAACTACAGTCCTCACAGAATAAGGACCCTGACATTGGTTTGATGCTGATGTGGTTGGGGCAGGGTGAAGCACAACACTTGGCCAGCCTCATGAAGCTGTGGAGAGAGTTTGACTGCTTGTCGATCATTAATGGACTGCTGTATAGGTCTACACTCATTCATGGAGGGGAGGCAAGTAGGGCTGGGTATCAATCAAAAATTTCCGATACCGATACCGGTACCGATAGCTTCACTTCGATACCCATTCCTGAACGATACCTTTTTCGATACCAATTTTATAATATCAATTCTAACAAAAAGAAAATGACATAACACATTACAGAACAAATCTTGAGTTTTACTTTTCAGCTTTTCAGCATTTTCTCCACTGAAAGCAGTTTTCTTACAGAAAAAATAAACAAAGAATAATTTCTAGTGCAAAACAACACTTGCAAACAAGTGACAAGTCAATGTCTAATGCTCACTGCCACATACTGAGGACCTTTTCACTTAGCAGTTTTTCTTTAGAAAAATCAACATGTTGGCTTTCTCAGGACACAGACAAGCCGCTCCTGGCTGATGGTGTCTACTGTGAGGAGAAGATAAACGTAACAGTGAACGTTAGGTGAGATGTTTAACCAGCTGACCCAATTGATGAGCACATCTTTACAAGCTAAGCTTTATCTGTTACTGTCAATCTCTAGTTAGCTTTCGATTTAACGAGCTACATAGCCTCAAAATAAAGCTACACACTAATATCTTAAGTTAGCATTACACAACGGAGTCCAGTGGTGGAGATTTTCAATCACGCAGCTTGGGCTCTGTAACGTCCACAGGCAGACTTAAATGCTGAGAGGAGGATGGCTGCGGTCCGCTCTTCTTGCAGTCAAACATGGAGCAACTTTCTGCTCTTAAATTGATTCCGTGCACGGTCACGTGCTTCATCAAATTAGTCGTGTTGCCGGCCTTAGCAACAATAACCTTTTAATCCACGCTTTTCACCTCGGTGGCATTTTTTAACCGGTTCCGAGGCATATATAGATACTTGGTGCCACCTAAGCATTTCGGTCGGTGCCATAAAAGAACCGAAGTTCGGTACCCCGCCCTAGAGGCAAGTTCAGGTAGTGATTCCCTCAGCCACGGTCCCTAGGCACATTTTTCAGCTGAACCTGGGTAGGACAAGGCCAGGAAAGCCTGCTGCTGGCCCTTCATGTTGAGAGACTTCAGGCAATGGCATGAACCGTGCAGGGCCTGTCAAACCATAAGGTCCCTGGTCCCAGGTTGATCAGCTAAGATATTCTGGAACTGCCTGTGATGTCATGGGGGAACAGGTACATATTGGCGATAAAGGAGTACTTCACAAAGTTTGTTAACCTGTATGCTCTGCCCAAGCAGACTGCTCACACTTCGGCCTACTGCTTGTCAGAGGATTATGTGCTGGTGCATGGAATGCTGGAGGTCCTGTACAGGCGGAGGTGATCCGTAGCCTCCGCCATCTGTTGGGGATTAGAAAGAGATGCACAACTACCTACAATCTCTTGCGGGGCTGAGTGGGACCATTATGTGAAGCAGGTTGTTTCCCGGGCTCCTCAACACCTCTTGAAATGCCAGTACACATTTTAGACCCCTTCTACCTTATGAATGGGCGTGAGGCTTGGGTGCCGGCTGATGTGATGGTGCCTTTCTGTGTGTTGGGTTCTCATAGCAATGGATCTCTCCCGGAGTATGTGTCATTTATGGTGAAAAAGCTAGTGTGAGTGGGGTGGCTGTAGCTCAGCAGGTAGAGCAGGTCGACTAATGATTGGAAGGTTGCTGGTTTGAATCCTGGCCACCCTGGGGCGGAACTGAGCTACATGTCGAAGTATCCTTCAGCAAGATACTGAACCCCCAAATTTCTCCTGATATGCAGTTGGCACCATCAAAAAGGGGATAAAGCGGTTACATCCCCACAACCCTCACAGATTGCAGTTGATAATGAGATGAGGCTAGTGTGAGCCTTTAGGGACGCCAGGCTCACCTCTGAGGAGGTTCATTAGAGGCAAAAACTATATAAAGATGAGCATATTTGCCACCAAGCCTGTGAAGTCAGGACGTTGGTGTGGCTGAGCAATCCCACTGAGAGCTGACCAAAGTGTACCACAGTTAGCTGTTACAGACTCTGCTGTGTTCACTGACAGTGTTTGGCAATGGAGAAGACATTATAAAAATATCACACTACCAGACCAGAAATGGCAGCTGTGATTGATTTTGCAAAACATAATGAGCCTATAAAATACACTATGATATGTTACAATGATGGAATATTCGTTGATTTAGGTACATTTACATTTGTCCAAAGCAACTTACAATAAGTGGTACTATACTCAAGTACAATTTGTGCACTTTTATTAACTTAATATTTTATTCACTATACAGTTTTGGTCTATAGTTAACACACTCTTGTAAGGAACATGTATATCATGGCCATCTTGAGTTCCAATGATTTCTTAAACTTTTGTGATGGAAACAGTGGAATACAAACTACTTTATAAAAAATATAAAAGTTTGGTTTGATAACAAATTTATTGTAGGTCTCCAAATCTGCTATAAGTGCCTTAAGTGTATTTAGTCAACAATACTTCTGTACTCCTAATAGAATAGAATAGAATAGAATAGAATAGAATAGAATAGAATAGTGTTAAATGCAGGACTTTCACTTGTTATTAAATAGTAATAGTTTATTACCCATCTCAGAATGGTCCTTAAATAAAAACGCTGAGAGAAAGGCTCACTGCATGTCTACTCCGACATTCTACTATATATGTTGAGGTATTGCTGTTTCAGGATAAAGTTTCTCAAAGTAAGTAAGTACAACAAATATGATGAAAGGACCTAAATCAAATTGACGTGCTGCTGGATTACATTTTTGCACATATAGATAAGAGGTATTTGTATGTATCCAGTTTAAGTCCCTTCACCATAAAATGGTCCTAACAATATGAATCAAGCTGATGAAGCCATAGCTTACAGATCAGTGCCTGATTTCCCAGACAGCTATCTAGTTGACCCATGTCTTGATCTACAGTGATATCACTGATACTGGTCTTGGAGTAATTCAGAGTGCCAATAAAATACACAGCCATGTTGCTGCTTATTGTATGAGTCTGTGCACAGAGGCAGTTGACCTTTAAAGGTACCCGCGTGGAAAGAGAGCCACTGCTCTGTGCCAATGGAGGTTGAACCTTGAACAGGTTCAATAGATGACTAACTATGTTACTGGTTTGTCACTGATCCATGCAGAGCAGAGAGTTATGGTTTAATTAAAATGATAGTATAATCAGCATGAAATAGATTTGCACAGTATATTAGTAAATGCAGTGAATAGAAAGAAAGAGGAACAGTCATGGTTTGAGACAGCATAAAGGGGGTCAGAAGGCAGAATTATGTCAGATAGTGCTGCGGTCAGACAGAGACAGACAAAAGGGGGGAAGTATAAAGGAGGAGATTTGTGTTGCCTTAAGGTCAAACATTGACATGAGGGTGAGTGGAGCTGTTGTGTTGGCTGATGGTGTGCTGCAGACATGTGACACTCACAAGAAGACACTTGGTACAGAAAGAATTCTGAATTAACACGGTGTTAAATGTGAAAATGTTCCATAGTGTCAGTGGCATGGTGTCATGTTCAATAATATGGCCTATGGTACATAAAACATTTATCACACGTTGACAAAAAGGGAACCCAAATGCAAGACACAAAGGCAGACAAGTAACCGAATGATAACGCCAGCTTTTAATAACAAAAATCAAAAACTAAAATCCATTAAATAAAATACAAAATGCAAGGGAAAAAAAACAAATTATCATATCAATGGGCAAAGCATCAAATCAAAAGGCAGGAGTACGAACCGGGAATAACACGGGAAATCAGGACTAAAAAGCCAGGAATGTCAGGAGTCAGAAACTAAACAGACAAACTGATAAAGAGACCAGAGAACACACAGACTATACACAAGGGAGTTAGGGATAACTGGACACAAGTGTAACACATCAGGGAGGGGCAGATAATAGCAAAGGCAGCAAAAACAGACAAAGGGAGGAGGTAAAGAGTGAGATATGAGACAGGAGGATATAGCTTCAAAATTAAACAGGAAATGACAAAATTGTATATACAAAACATGCACATGTACAGTACTACTATATTTTAAATTAGAAGTATTGCATTACAATTATGTATTAGATAAATAAATAAATCAATACTGTACAATATAATGGGATATGATGTAATACAGTATGATAAATATGAATATTAAATTTTTACTGATTCTGACAAGAAGAGTGGTGAAAGATGCAGTCAGAGGATTACCAGAAGCTTGTGGATGGCTATCAAAAGCATCACATTGATGTGAAAATGGCTTGGGGACTTTCAACCAAATATTATAATTACTTCATGTATATTTTTGATGTAGTAGGTTTAGTCACATTTTAAGAAGACATAATTAATTCATTATTGAACCAAACTTCATTAATGTTTTTTTGTGACAAAGTAGTATGTGTTCCTATAATTACATCACAGAAAAATGAGAGCTGTAGAAATCATTGGAACTCAAGTCTGCCATGGTATACAATACAGTCTAACAGTGCATGTAAACTATTGACCATGACTGTACATATAGCATAATATGAGAGAACACAATATGTTACAAATGCAAAAAGATCTTGTATGAATGAAACAGTATGAATGAATACAATATATCTGCAGAAAACTTAATACATTATGATACAGCAATAGGCAAAATAAAAGAATTAGTGGGTATTGATAAAGAAAATAGTAATCTTTGACAGATTTTGCCGACAGTAATTTAAGTCTTGTTCTCACCAATGGGAAAGAAGATTACATGTGAAAAGAGTTTTTTCTTA
>CAEMYA010001158.1:171043-185438 GCA_903131615.1 Diplodus sargus
ACACACACACACACACACACACACACACACACACACACACACACACACACACACACACACACTCCCTTTCTCTCTCTTATGTGTCTTTCTCTGTGTCTCTCTCCCTCCTCACCCAATTGGGATCCCCAAAAACGTTACTCTCAGTCTCAGTCAGACTTCTAACGCCTTCCCAATTTACATTTTAGCTAGCCTGACTGTGACAGAGAAATAAATTAGTAATGACATTCCTGGATCAGAGGAAATTAGATCCGGGCATTTTACAAGTAAAATTTACTGATGATGTAAACAAAACCTTTCCTGCAGCTTAACATTTAAAGCATTCCCAGAGAATAAAAATTACTAGACACCCTCATCCAGCCCAGACAACAAGTTCATTGTTCAATTAATATTAACCATTAATATCGTCATCAGATCAACATTTAGAAACATTGTGATCCTACAAGACATTTCATGCCCTTCTTTCTCACACAGAAACACACACGCACACACACATGCATATTTGCACAGAGCACATGACTTGCTGTGGGCTGTAAAATATGCCACTGCGTCGTGTTTTGAGGAGGTTTGAGGAATGCAGGAAGGATGAGTGGTATCGCTCTGCAGGAACTGATCCGACAGTCCTTGTTTGGACACTCCTACAGGTCTCTCTCTCTCACTCTCTCTCTCTCTGTCTGTCTCTCTCTCTGTGTCTCTCTCTCACAAACAGATTGGGTAAGGCCACACTGAGACTGATGATGCTACCTTTATCTACATTAGGCCAGACTGACTGGAGCTGTCAGGACATGCAGGTCTGTAAAGGGAGAGGAACGAGGGGATAGAGTGCCAGTTGGAATTACAAAATTAACCAATGAACTTCCAACATAATCTATTGGTTTCTATTAAGGGAGTGATGTACATATTAGAAACATATCTATACAGTGTGAAACTCTTCATAGGCTGTGGCTGTACAGCACATCACCTTTTGTGTTCAGGCACAGTGCATTTTAGCAGTGCTCGGACCTCAATGTGATCACTAAGCAATAAATGGGATAAAAAAAGATGACATATTGTGACCATGTGTTGAAACATTTGTAGTAAGTTACTCACATTTTGCAACTTGAAGACTCTGACAGCCCAGCTGCTCAGGATTGACCCACTGCAATGCCCCTTGTGGTCCCAGCTCAGTTAGCAGTCCATCCTGGTCTGAAGGAATCTTTAGGGATGGTAATGTCTGTCTGTTGGCTGGGTTCTGGTTCAGGACTTGGTTTATGAACTGCCAAACTAATGACATTCCCATTACCCTTAGCTGTAATAGCTGTTTGGTACAAATTAGCATATGTAAGCATTGTAACATACAAAGCTAAAATAGTAAACACTGGAACAATATCATACTGCATATCAATGTGCTAGAATTATAAAGTTATAAGCTTTAAGCCCCCCTGAGCTTATATAAAGCAGTTAGTATTGGTGTAGACTCTTCTGCTCATTTATGCTGTAAATGTCAAATATGTATACAGACGGAGCCATTCGTTCACATGTTTTGTTCATGAGTGGAAATGAGACAACTGTAGGGCACGATGAACCAGCCTGAACACTTAAAATACTGAAAATGATGTTCGTCAACTTCTCTTTCAGAATTCTGTTATATTTAATGGCTACAACACAGCTTACGCTTTTTCCTCTTTTTATTGGGCACTGTAATTATTACAATGTCCTCCACTGTCACCATTTTTATTGTTGCCAGTACTTCTTGACTCTAAGCTAGCCTCGACTGGATATATTGTCTTCATATTATTGACATCTGTCAACATAATGGATGTATGGAAGTATGTTTGTTATCATTACTTGAACATCTTTTGAGAAGCACATATTTATTTTTGAATCTAAAAGTGGCAAAAGTTGGCTTTTACTGTATGTGTGCCTTTGATGTAGTTTCTGTTATTGCGCCTTGCAAGCCGTTGAAAATGAAGGTTTGCAGAGTGCAGTGGTGCTGTGGTTGCATTGTGTCTGAAATGGCCTGTTGTCTTTTTTTTTGCCTTTCTCAAATACGTGAGAACAACGTGTGAGAAAATTGTGAAGTTCCTCACGAATCAGCTCACCCCCATAGCAAAAGCAACATAAAAATACGGAAGCATCTTACAAATTCTTGGTATTATGTTAACCGTATATTAGGAAGCAGATTTTGACATCAAGTACCAGTCGTTCTTCATTCGTTGGAACATGAGAACAGAATGGAATGTTAATAGACTGCGAATAATACTCGTGACACATTAGTTTTCACTTTTCCCAAAACTGCTATGAACTCCAGATATACAGACGGAGCTTTTCGTTCATACGTCATTCATTAATATGGCCCCCTTATACACATTACTCATTACTCTTTTTTGTCTCAACTAGTCTTACCTCCTACACACACTCACACACTGTAGCATGAGCTTAAACTTCATCCACGACTACTCACTTTCTTACAGCTTACTTAAAGCCACACTGATCGATACCAGACATCTGACATATGTCAATATGCAACCTGCTGTTAGTCCTCATAGATCACTGCAACCACCAACACACACACACGCACACGCACACACACACAAACACACACACACACACAAACACACACGCACACACTCAACAGAAGTCATGCTTGATCAGTGGCTGAGACAGGTAGACTAATTATTAATCCATTCATCTGACAGCCGTAGCAGAATAACACACACATCACACACATGCTGATGGTGTGTGCGTTTGAGCAGCTGGGGGCCACTGACTGACCTGATAAAGACCAGCAGCCGTTACTCCATTGACAAGAGAACATGCAAATTAGGCTGCTTTATTGGAAATCAGTGTTCAGCCTTTGATTACTTAACTGAGAGTCCCTGTAAACTCACGTGACTTTGTGAAAACAGAGTGCTTACTGACTTTGGATTTAGTCATCAGGAAGCAGCGTTCAGTTGTAACACATTTATCGGTGACATATTTACCAATCCTGGCCAGAAAATATTCTGGGTACAACTTCAGTTGTTCAGAGAGAACATAAGCATAGCAGAAACATAGTAACCAACAGATCTGGGTATTATTTGTTCATTTGTTATACAGTTTTTTCCAGTTGGTAACACACTAAAATGACAATGACAAATATTTAAACTGACACACAGAGAGCAAAACCTCTTCTCAAGTCTCCAAAACTTTGAACACATTTTCTGCTTTACACACATTTTGCAATTCAAAATGGCACATTTTAAATGCACTGAACACAGTTCTCTGCATAAGACATAGCAATCTGACATAAAGTCACATGTTTGCCATTTCAAAACACTGCCATTTAAAATAACACTACATGAGCTCATTGGCCACTATATGTGCCACCTGCCAAACAATTGTTATCGTAATTGTTACCACTTCAATCAGGAAGTAAGCACTGAAAGACCACAGCTGAGGAGGGAGGGTGAGAATGAGAGGGGGAGGAAGAGTGAGAGGTAGAGCTGGTAGAGGAGGTCACGGCCAAAGAAGACAACAACTTTCAAATGAAATCAGAGCATACTGATTTGATCATATCATCAACCATGGGCTGACACTGCGAGGCTGACAGAGAGAGCAGCCTCTTGCATTGACGCATTTCTTTTCTGCAATTTTCCTTTTCAGTTTACTGTTTTGTGAGCATATTTTTGTTCAGTCCAATGTAAATATATCTGCTGTGCATATATTGCACTGACTTGTTCGGTGAAAAATAAATGTTTCAACTGCATGTGTGTGTGTATCTGCAAATATTTCTATGCATGTGAACATACTAACCCTAACCCCTAACCCTTTGTGAATTGTGTTAAGTATTTTGATAAAACCAGCCTAGTTTGCAAAATTGTGTTTTAGCAATTGGAAAAAACTGTAATAAAGAATCCGAAATCAGAAAATTCTTCAAATTTATGAATGAGATACAAAATATGCCTTGTTTTTTGTACTCTTGATTTTATGCTGAGATTACAAATGGGGAATACAAGAAACAGGATACAAGCTGAATTTGATATTGATGTTTAATTCCTCTGATTTGTGTGCCCCTGAGAAAACTAACCTGAAACTAAAACTTACAACAATTTATTGAAATGGTTGAAACAGTTAAAAAGTGAATTTTCATTTGCAGAAGTCTCCAGTTAAGATCTGGGAGGACTAACACAGGGGTCAGGGGCGCCGCCAGGGATTTTGGGCCCCATGAAAAAAAATCTAGTTGGGCCCTTGTATAGGTTGCCCATGTCTCAAAGGGCCCCCTGTGAGTGCTGGGCCCTTGGAATCGTCCTAACCTTTCCCCCCCTGGCGGCGCCCCTGACAGGGGTACATGCAGAAACAGTGAGGATCTAATTGAGACACTGACTAGAGTGCTATACAATATTCCTTCCTCCTTCCCAACTGTTGACTGGCTAACCATGACGGTTATAGTGGTGACCATGGAAATCCTTAGGAGTACCCAAAGCCCCCAGAAACCGTTGCTGTGTGAACCCTGAATCCACAAGTGATTGAGTGCTCCCATTACCTATTCTCCAAGTTCAAAACTCTGTTCTCCCATTGGCTGAAAGTGCACCTAAACTCAATGCAATTCTAGCCTATTCATCCATGCTAAGGAAAGGAGCTGGATTAATGAGGCGGAAGGACACACGCTTATCCCCACCAGTGCAATCACATTGGACAATGTCTGGACGACACCAATGATAATTACTTATTAATAATGTGTTATTGATAATGTATATTGTATGCTTTAAAGCTGCATTTTCTTCTTCTGGACCGCTGAGCTAATGATGATGTGCTCCTGTTTTACAATGCAAAACATTATTACTGCTGATTGTCTTTCCTTTTGCTCATCACAAGCTGTTTTCAGCTTCTTCACTTTCGTGGATCGAAGCGTTAGCCTTGCTGCCTGTGGGTGCACAATAAGTCTCATTTCTGTCTAGAACAATGGCCAAAGGAAGGTGATCGGGCATCAAACAGCACATCAAGCCAGAAAATCCTTCATCTCACTCTGTGAATTGATGTAGGGCTTTTCTTTCTAATGTTACCTAAAGAGCCCAGAGCCTCTGCAGCTCTGACAGCCAGCTGTTATGGTGTGTATACCAGGTAACTACAGCGGCTACAGTCTGCTACATCAGCACCACCGCTGGCTGTTTGTTTAAGACCACAAGAAAAACAAAAGCACAACCCATTAACACCAGACATCCACCGAACATACAGTTCGGAAATAATACACTCGATAGCATACTATTGCGTCTTTTGTAGTTTGATTAAACAGTAAATTCATTTTGGCCCACTGGACACAGGAGGACGGCTAAGAACAGGCACTTGGCTGTAGGCGCAGGTCCCTCCAATCTCTCTCCCTCTTGTCCAGTGGACTACCAGAGCCATTAAACTCTTTGTCAGCCTTACTGTCATATCATTATTTCCTAACTATATTTTAAGCAGCTATCTGGTGTTAATGGGCTGTGCTTGTGTTTTGCTTGCAGTTGGTTTGTAAAAGAATAATCTGGCGCTGGAGCTAATGTAGCAGACTGTGAGCCGTAGTTGCTAGATCAAAAGTATTTTAGCAGTGGTGTAGAATGAGGTCCACATTATTCATTACTAAAGTGGCCAAAGTGATATCTGCAGGCACATTTTGAAGCTGCTCAGAATGTTGAAGCTGATAAGCTAATTACCTATGAAGCCCACAAAAGTCAGCAGAACACTCTTCCCTCAGGATGATTGTTTGGCGGCTCTTTCAACAAGCTAAAGTACAATATAAGCTTGCATCACCAATTGCTGTGCGGCTGTTAGTGTGACTGTTGACTTACGGATCTGTTTCATTCAATTAAGTGTGAAATTTCAATTTCTCTGTTTATGTAGACAGAAAAGAAACTGAAAAACTGAAAAACGCTGACCTCCAATTCAATTGCACAAACTTGCTAGACTTGTTTAATTACAGAGCATCCGGTCTGCATTATTATTTTTATCAGTTACACTATTCTTATCATCACAAAGTAATGATTTACAGACTTTGTTTAATGTAAATGAATGCACAACCCAAATAAGTTTCAAGAACTTCTGATATAACTTTATACAGTACAGAATTGAATAAACGTCAATAGATGTGAAAAGAGTCTATGGCTGCAGTGCATTTAAAAGCCAAAAGGCAGGATATTTTATTGTTTAGCAATAGACTTCCAAAATGACATCAGTGCACAGAAACAGTTAACTTGAATTTAATATCATCCCATATCGGACCACAAATCCACAAATGTGATATGTTGTTTGGCTCAAGTAAATTTGACCACATCAGGTGATGTAGAAAACCTTGTTGATAACAAGATGTGTTATTTATTTTGATTCACCATTATTCCTTTAACAAATGAGAGGGACCTTTGACACAGCTCTTAAGTGCCTACAACTTCTGACCTTAACGTATAACAGATTAAATGAACCAAGGCCAACAAAAAACAGGGACACAACCGTGCTGATCCTTGCAGTTTTTTAAGTCCCACCTTAATATTCATGATCTTCGAAGCTTCACAGACACATGAAAGACACTTACAGAAGCAGGTTTGGAAAAAACATCAATTTTTATTTTGAAATGACTCGTCTAGTGCCCATTATTTCTTTTTTTGCTTTATTTTTTGAACATTTCTTCTGCCAATGATCAAGATAACAATGCTCTTAAAAATACAATCAAAAGTTAAAGTTTCAGAGACAGTAAAATTAATCTCAAAAACAAAACAAAAAGAAAGTACAATAAAAAAAAATCCTATTTTTTGCAGGAGGAAGGGGGGACTGAAATCAAATAAAGAGAGATGCTACAACCGAGAAATGGCTCCCCCTGGGTTGGGTTGATAAGCACAACCCATTGTTGTGATGGGTCATGTACTGATCAAAGTCCCGCCACCATAGGATAACCAATCACAGTGTAGTGTCCAGAAGCGTCCATGATGCCCCGTTCTCCCTGGGAGGCTAAGGCAGTCAAACACAGTAGGTTACAGTATGATGGGGTAAATTGTGAGATGAACACCAGAAGAAAAGATCTCCATTTTCCAAATCCTTTTGAGAAAATTGTATACATGACTAAAAGATCTGCAGAAATATCAATATATTAGTTGTTTCTTTGATTTTCTAAAGCATAATATGTACAGGCAGAGAGCCCTCTGTGAAACCAACAGTCTAACTCTTTGCCACGTACTCTACAAATTCTATTCCAGTTCTGGAAACTGCAACATTAATTATGTCAGAAAGTAAAAATTACATTTAAAAAAAGGTCCAAAAATGTTCACAGTGACAAAAAGACACATTTGAATGAGTAATAAAAGGGAATCAAAGTTTGAAGCAAGCAAGTTTGAGTACAGAATGATGAATTACAGCCCATCGCAGGACAAGACGTCATGGTTGGCTTTGAGGCTGTAATCCAAACACAGCTGTCTGGCTAGAGATGAGGGGATGGTTTACTCAGCACAGTGACTCAGGCTTACTCAAAGCAAGCTGCCAACCACCACCAAGGATACTGTTAGAAAATGGAGATCATTCCCTCCTGGAGGTACAGTGTATCATGACTAAGAGCATGCTCTGGTGTAAAACACATGTCTGCAAGTGAAGAGTTTCATTTCAATTAGAGGCATTTGTTCCTTGTCAGTGAACTCAGTCTCACAATGTGATCGATGATCACAGTACGAGATTTTGAAGTGAAACCCTTCAGTTTTTTTACATCCTCATGGCATGAAATTATTCCTAGGAAACAGTGCTGAAGCGTTGATGTCACTTTATATTGCTCAGCTGCAGCCCAGCTGAGATCAAGATCAGTGTGAGATGATAATTCACTGCACAGTAGATAACCAACCATGAGCTCACTGGGGAGAGGGCAGGTAGGAGAGGAGAGAAGACAGTCTGTGATCTTTAAGAGCACTTATACACTTGATTTTTACTAAGCATTTGTGATGGGCCACTTCCACTTGACCGTCCTGTTTGTCCAGATCTTATAGCCATAACACAGGTGCCTGAGACATTAGCCTGGTTCTGGGTCAGAATAGGGCCAGCTATAGTCATACAGTTGACTGAGATACTGCTACGTCATGAGCACTTGCATTCTTGCTACCAGATCTGGACCACATGTGGACCAGAATTCATCGTTACATTTGGGTCAAGTGTAGGTAGGCTATGTGGCCCATCCCTGGGCCAGACAAATCTTGCTATAAGGGAAGTATCATCATGTTAGCATATCTTTATGTGCTAAATCTTGAAAGTGTTGGACTATTTGGCGCAGCTCTGCCCCCACATGTCCTTTGGATGGACTTTTTAATCTTCCAGATACACAAACTACTGCAAGTAAGTATGTGTACAAAGCAGCTCTAGCATGTTTAAACAAAGTATATAAGTGCCCGATGTTATCATTTCAGAGGTGCACCAATAGCATCTGTACTGTCAGGTATCTGTACCAAAACAATGGGTAACTACAGTAGCTCTGATTTGAAACTCTTAAACTGATTCTACAAACTGATCCTGGTGCACTTCTGCTTTGTTTTTGTGCATACCTACAGTACGGTTTTGCAAATGAGCACATTGTTTACTATGAGCTCTCTGCTGCACCTCACTGTGAAGGTAAGATGTGTGTGTTCAATGCACCCATTTCCTTTTTCTGTTAGCACCCTCTGCATCCCGCCTCGCCCTCTCCCCAAGAGGTAGCAGCCCTGCCCCAACACTCCCCACCCCCACCTACTCTATCCTACCCCTCCCAGACCGTACCCGACCTCCCCAACCCCAACCCTTCCAGTGGACCATGGCACTTCTCTACTCGGCCTGAGCATCATAATTGGCTCCACCCGCCTTCTTCAGCTCATTACGGATGTTGTCCTCATCGAGTTCCCTCAGGTCACTGAACATGAACTCCTTGGCAAAGTTCTGTAGAAGACATGCTGAAGTCAAGAAGAGTTCTATCAAAGGGTAAACGTGTCATTCACCAAAAATGCAATGAGTTTATACCAACTGTTGGCATACAGAAAATTAATGACTGAGGACCTCAAGGCAACAAACCTAAAGATAGCTAAAGAGTAAGTACACCACTATCTGTATCTGTTCAATCAACTAAATATCTGTATTCATACTTGGAATGGGTCGGACTTACCGAAAGCTGTTAGATTAAGCCTGTAATTGATAGTGTTAAGGGTTGAGCGGATAGTCGATACCCTAGTCAATCATGTTATCGACTTCTGACTTCTGAAAAAGTAGAATGTCTCTGAAGAGTTATATGGCTGTAGCGGTTGGTGTTTGTGGAAGCAGAAAGAAAAAGAAGTTTTGCTACTTGATTGTTAAAGCTAGCCAGATCACTTTATAAGCTAAGTCAGGGACATATGGTGCAGAGGTGAAGACTATATCAACTAATGTTTCACAGTGGTAGTATCATATGATATTGATTGTATATGTATCTGACACTCTTCTAGCACTCACAGGATAACACAAAAAAGGAAATCTATTTAAAGGTTTGGAATGCTTCAAAGATACCCAACGTGAAAATGTAAACATGTTTTTGTTTACTCCCAAGGGTACATGTACATTTTTTGGAGACTCTAGGGCAGACTTTCAAGCAACATACTGTACATTCCCTAAAGTTATTATGAATGCCTACTGACTGAATACAAACTGAGAATGACATTTCGATTACCAAAATTGATAAGGTATACATGACACGGGCATTGTAATGGAAACGGCGGCATGTAAATTCCTTACATGTCACGTGCATAAGCCTCTAATTCAATTTTTTTTTATATTGGCTTATCACAGATAAATCAATATTAGTGGATGCTACACTTCCCATTATTTAACTAAATGGCATCTTTCGTTGACCAACTCTGCCTGGTAACTGTCCACATCTTGCAAAATCCATATCCCCTTTTTATAACCCCTTCTTTCTGTTATAAAGTTGTAGTGTCATTATTTTGCAAGGTAGCTGGATTTACAATCCCATGATCATGTGATCTTGAGAACTTGCCAGGCTTCCAGCAATGTCCATGTGGCCTAATACGCAGGCGTTGAACCAATCAGCTTCATTTTTGAAACTATCGGTAGCGACGGCCATGGTTTAAATGTGCCATACAGATAGATATGTGACCGTTCATTTGAAAACAACAATGGCGACTCTTCAAAAGGTTAGCATAGCTTGCATAGTATCACTTGTATCAGAGCTGGAGAGTCTATTTCATTGAAAGAAGAGCTTTTTAAAGCTGCTTCAAGTGATTCAAGATATTTTTGGTGCCTTTGGGGCAAAGGAGCAAACAAAAAGATTAATTTGGCATTAATTTAAGTCCAATATTTACTATAATAATAATTACTCTCCTTTTTGGTCTCCTGCTTGGCAACAAGAATCACCATGTCATCATGAGCAACCCCTTTCACATTACACATGATTTTTTCTGTTCTTAATATAAAAAATATTGATTAGTGCAGCTTTTGCATAATATGCTGAATGTTTACAGTATATTTACACAAATTGTCTTTTTTGCCTTTGCTTTTAGATTAGGCACACACACTACTACATTATAAATTTGAGTCCTCTGATACATGCTTCATGATGCGCTTGCTTCAGTGCATTTTTGTCTCAAATCAAGTAAAGATAGTTTGTTGTTTTTAAAAATCCTATTTGTCTAGCTGTTTTCAGTGTTTGGTTGCCAGTTGCCTCTGTAACAACCAGTTTCCCCAAAGGGACAATTAAACCTCCATTCTATTTTTACTCTCATGATGACAACTATTATTTTAATTGATACTCTCTACACATGCAACAGCTCAGACTCTCTGACCTGCACAATCTCTTTGACCATGGCCTTGTCGGTGCTGATCTTGGCCCGCTGCAGCCCACTGATGTTCTCGCCGATCCAGGTGATGAGCGTGAACTTGGCTCGTTTGCTCATTGCATCTCCTGTTGTGATCCGGACAAAGCCGAACAGACGCGAATCATCTAAGGGAAGAGATGGTGGAGAGAACACAGATTTAACATGCTTGTAGCTTATATTTGAAAACGTAACATATAAGTAACATAGTTGTTGTTTTCATTTATAAAACAACTATCATTGCTCATGAAAAATCTATCAGACATGACTCAAATTCTAACAGATGTGGATACGTTTAATTCACATTACATGCAATCTCATTCATCGACTTCCTTCATCACTCTTTGACTCTCTGCTGAAGTGATAGTGATTGGCAACCAACTGAAACACACCGTTTACTTGAATAACCCAGTGGGTTTCTATGTATTTGAACTTTGTTGGAAACATTTGGGAGAACTTAAGTACGAGGGGAGTTACTATCCTCCAAATCCACAATACAATGTAATTTGATTTTAAGGTCAAGATTCAATTCAAAGTTTTGATTAAACATTATACATTCCTTTTTGTTCTCAATATATTTAGATGTTTTGATATAGAAATGTTACATTTATTTAAGATACAGCTTCCTAAACATTTCAACTTAGGAAACCATAATGAAGTTTTCCTTTGAGCAACCTACTGTGGAAAAGAGGACATACTCAGAAAACTCAGGTTTGTATCCCATTTGGATAATTTTATCATACTGCTGACTTATGTTTATATTTATATAAAGCTCACTTATACTCTGTTTTTTTTCTGTCCGTTTAAGACAAAAACTACTTTGTGAGGTTTAGGCAGCAAAAATACTTGGTTAGGATTAGGCAACAAATCTACCTGGTTTACTTTAGGCAACAAAAATACTTGGTGAGGTTTAGGCAACAAGGAAAACATAGCCCAGCTTTACATAGACCTTTTCAAAATGTTTGAAACGTTTTTGAAATGATAACTTCTCAAATGCGCAAATATTTCAAGTCTTTTTACTGATGCCCCCAAAACTATGATATTACGAAAATGTTAGTGGTCATCAGTTAGGATGTTCCAGAAAACAAAAACCAACATGGCGATATCACATCGCTCTCACTAACACAATTAGTGCACAATGTATCAATGCATATGCATTCAAGCATCAAGTGTTTCAAAACTACACTGTGTGTATGTCAATATGGCTGTGTGTGAGGGACAGACAAAAGGGGTCAAGTGCTGCATTGCGGATGAATACAAGGTTCTGCATTTTGGGTTAAGTTTTGTAAAGTGTGTGTGTGTGAGAGAGAGTGTGTGTGTGTGTGTGTGTGTGTGTGTGTGTGTGTGCGTGTGTGTGTGTGTGTGTGTGTGTGTGCGCAAGGAGGAAATATTCAGGTCAATAGACTAAATGAGTCAAATCTCTTGTGAGCCCTGCAGTTGTGACACAGACCTCCCTGTGACCATGGCAGTCGCTGTTATGGTGGTCCACATCAGAATTGTGAATACTGTAAATAACGTCCTAATACACACCACCGGACAGGATAAATAGACAAAAAATGTCTTGTTGGATGTTTATTTGTTTTGTTTTTCCAGAATTTTACCTCTGTTCAAAGGGGATGTCACTCCGTAGGCTGAAGTGCTCACAGATGCAACATATAATGATGTAATTTCAGTCGAACTCTCAGTAAAGCAGTTACACTAAACCTGTGTTGTATGTATTGAATGTATTTAACTTTTCCAGCAATGTACTGTTTATCCCCTAAATTTGTTACGAATGCCTACTGATTAAATACAAACTGAGATTGATTTTGGGTCACTAAAATGGATATGGTAGACATGCTTGAGCCTCTAATTCAACTTTTTTTTATATTGGCCTATCACAGATATATCAAAATTAGTGGATGCTACATTTCCCATTATTCAACTAAATGGCATCTTTCATGATTAGACCAACCCTGCCTGGTAACTGTCCACATCTTGCAAATTCCACATCCCCTTTTTATAACCCCTTCTTTGTGTTATAAAGTTGTAGTTTCCTTACTTTGCGAGGTAGCTGGATTTGCAATCCCATGATCATGTGATCTTGAGAACGTATCCATGTCCATGTGGCCTAATACATAAGCATTGAACCAAGCAGCTTTGAGAAACTATTGACAGTGACCACCATGGTTTAAATGTGCCAACCAGAGAGATATGTGTTGTAACTTATGGGTTACATTAGTTAATTTGTGACATTATTTTATTTACATTGTTGATTAAAAGCTGCTAATTTCATATTATTATTTAAGTTAAAAACAGAGTTAAAAGAATTGAATTCATAATACAGTTTTCTGATATTGATTACATACAACATTGAATTTCTATTTGTATTTGTCTACAGAGCGTTCACTTTAAGAAAGCAGCATGTCCCATAATGCTTTACGTGCTTACCTGGATGCTATTTAAGAAAAGACCGGGAGAACGTCCCTGTTCAGGCGCCACAAAAAATGTAGATTAACTATGATCAAATAACTTCACAGGACGTCAGAAATGGAAAATAAAGCTTGGCTTTATATAAGAAAAAAAGGTGACAACAAAAAAGTGCCGAAAATATCACATTGGCCAAACTTGCGCATTGTGCATTCATTCATTCGCTAGTAACTGCTCAGAAAACCAAAAACACTGCTCCAGGTCTTTTCTTAATTTTTGAAAGAAGAGCTAGAATGGAACTGAAGGCTTTTCTCAATCGTACAGATATTTTTGCTCTTTTCTCGACTGGGTTCAGTAAGAATTTGATTTACCAGCCTGCTCCACTGGTGATAGCGTTCTCCTACTGTTTGGGTATTCAGTGTTTCCCACAGAATCAGACTTTAATATTGGCGGTGGCTGTCTGGCTGGGGTGCCATTGAGCATGCGCACTCAAGACTTTGACCGACTGAGTTGGCTAACTTCCGGTTTAGCGCCACGTTAACTTGGAATATTGTAAATATTGTAAACTTGGAACAGTAAAACAGGTCATTTCGCGGGTTTATGAGGCTTTTATTAGCGTTTTACAGATGCGTCTTTCACACTACTTGGGGAAAAGTCCCCAGTGCATCTCATGACCAGCCATCTTCTTTGCAGAGGAAGTAACTTTCAAGCCAAGTGCAAATAGTTAAATAGTCCTCCTCCTCTTCTTCGTTGGTTTTCCCAGCGGAGTAAAAACCACAGCTCCACCCACTGTATTGGAGTATATTACATCATGCTATCCACTGACAGGTGCGCTGTCTTGAGTGAGTGAGAACGGGATGTGCAGCTCCAAAAACAGAAAATCAATATGTGGCAGTTTTTGTTGGACAATAGACAGCCAATGTTGACCCCCCCAACTATTTTCTCATCCAGGCTAATTTCTCCTACTTCAGTTTTTTTCTCACTAAAAAGCAGTAACATTTATTTTATCATTATGTACCTACTAAGGCAGCTGATAAAGACTTTCCTGGCAGAGCCTTAGCAGCACTGTTCTCAGATCAGACCAGCCGGACATTAAAACCATTAAGCAGTCCCTGTACAGTGTCTTATCAGTGTGAACACAAAAGAATTCACCAGTTTCAACACCTTGTCTGCAACAATACACACACACACAC
>CAEMYA010001158.1:185471-203446 GCA_903131615.1 Diplodus sargus
CACACACACACACAGAGTAAAGTGTGTAGCCCTTTTCACACATGACTCCACACCATCACTGCAAGGACGGCTCGCCTTTACGCTGCTAATTTTTGTTCACACTGAACCAAGTAGCTGCGGAACCAAAAGAAGTGTGACGGTGCACATCATGATGTCGACATGCATCTGTCTTTTTATTTTTATGTGTTTCCACCTGTTTAACTAAACATCTATCTGCTGACTGTTAATCATATGTATTCAGTAAGAATGTGTTGTGATTGAGATCCTGACCCACCACACCTCCTGGAAGATGACAAAGTTAAATTACATAATTACATAATCAAGATCAGTACATCGAAGACTCTATTCGACTCTCACTCGCGGGGGAGAGATGCTTTTTCTAGGGGAAAGTTCACTTACGTCTCGGTTGGGGGAGCTGAAAGTCACAGTGATTTTTTTTCTATACCAGAGACCTTAACTACAACAGTTTTTTGCTCTAAATCACCTCACATAATCAACATCATCCAACTGTGGGAGTTTTCTGGCTCTGCTGCCGGGGAAAGACGCTGTCTTTCAGGCAGAAATGTGACATAGAGGATGTATGAATGTGTGTATTTCATATAAGCTGCCAAAGACAATACCAATTACCACATTACTGTTGTTGCTCCTGTAACATTGCCGGTTACTGTCTGTGTTGGTCTGATGAACACCATCGCACGATTCCCGCAGCGAAAGGGTAGTGTGACTTAGGCTTCTGACACTCAAGGAGAACCTTTGTCTTATCCGCTGAAGTCACTGTTTGAGATTACAGAGAGCAGTGTTTCTCACAGAATCAGACTTTAATTGTGGTGGTAGCTCAGCTTTCCAGCTGGGGTGCCATAGAGCATGGGCACTCAAGACTTCTGCCGACCGGGTTGGCTAACTTCCGGTTTAGCGCCAAGCTCGCTTGGATGGTGATAAAAAGTAATCGGGCGGCTCTTCTAGACTTTTCAAATTTTATTGGACCTTATTGCCAGAATTCTGAGTCACTTGGCGGGGGTTGTGAGGCCTTTATTACCATTTTACAGACGCGTCTTTGACAATATTTGTTTTTGAGTCCCCAAGGCATCATGACTGTGATGTAATTACATGGCTTGGCCATGACAAACACTGGCTTCAAGGCTTGGTGCTCTTTGTGGGGGGTTGATCTGGACGATGGGGGCAGCTGACTTCGTTGCTGAGGAAGTAAAACTCAAGCCAACTGCGTTAAATAGTCCTCCTCTTTTTCGCTGCTTTTACTAGCAGACCAAAAAACCACACTGCCATCCATTACATCGGAGTATATAGACCCCCCCGCAACTTCCTCCCTCTGCCAGACTCTTCCTGGTTTGTCTTCCCTCTAAACCCATGCTGACTCTGCAGCCGACCTCCCCCTACTGCAGAGAACACTGCTCTGAAACTACAACAATGATGAGACAGCAAGAAAGCCTTGTTCAGAGAGACTTAGTTCTGCATAAATGTATTTTGTTTGAGCACGGCAAAGGCTGACGGGTGACATAGTATCTTCCTGTGTACGCCACCTCAGCCCCACGCTTAGTCACTCTGCGACAGCCTGGAAACTAGAGCTGTCTCCTGTGGACAGTGTCAGGTAGTTCTGGAGAGGTGTGGTGTTACCAACATGTTAACTGAGTCCAAAGTCGCTCTGGTTTTTGCCACATACAGTAGCCTACACTGAAGTAGCCTAGTATTGTATCAAAATCTGTTTGTTGTCAAGAACTGGCTGGCAAGTTACATGAAGTACAATCCAAAAAAATGTTTGGATTTGACACATATTTCAACAGGATTATAAATAAGGGATTATAAATAAGTACTTAAATAATAAATTCATGGTCATTTCTCATTTTTAGTCAAATTAGATCTGTATTTTAAAATAAAAGATGTTTTAATAGATGTGCATTTTAAGATAATGGACTTAATCTTATTTAAATAATACAGTGTACCTTTAGTTTCCCCTTGTCTTCTTTTTCTTTCTTTTTTTAACTCCATTTGACAGCTTAACATTATTAACCAACTGTAAAAACAACCTCACTTCATCTTAATAACTCAACAGTCTTCCTTTCCCTTTTATTCCCCATTCTTTCACTATCTCTTGTTCAGTGGAAGAAGTGAGCTTATACTTTTCCTGCAAGAACTTTAAATCTCGGTTGTAATAGTGTCAACGCCACCCTCAGCACCTGTGTAGATGGTCAAAAATTGAGCATAGAATGATATTTTGTTAAAATGATATTCAAAGTGAGTAAAGCTGCATTTACTTTTGGTGCCAATAATTTTGATTTGAGGGGGTTGTGCTTGTGCTTCATCTAAAAGTGGCTCTTCACATTGCTGCTTTTAATAATCACAATGAAATCAGAACATGTGAGACGTACTGGTTTTGAGTCGGCCGTGGGGGACAATGACCTTGTCTTGATTAAAAGCAGTTTTCGTCAGCCACTTTTCTCTCTTTTGAGCGCGGCATGTCAATGACCTCTTCTTTAAGTCACATTTCCTCCAACAGATATCTCTATCTGTGTATATATATTTTCTGTGTATATAGAAACGCTCTGGTAAAATGGTTTTATTAGTTACAGCATCTGTGTCCAGACATGGGTCCTATTAGTGACATTTGTTCTAGTGTCACCATTTGGCATGAATAACCTTATTTGATTAAACACACTCTAAACAATAGATTTGTTTAAGTCGATCTCAAAAATAACATTTAATGTGGTGACATCAAATCAATCTGCAATGTTGAGGTATTTCACAGGCTTAGTTTCAATGAAAATCTGTGGATTCATTCAATCATTTAGATTCATTTAGGGGATCTAAATATCCTTCAAGGCAATCCAGTTGAAACGATTCTCAGAATCCATGATGGGAATCTTGTGGTTACACTTGAAAAAAAAGTTGGTACGGTTCAGCCTCTGGAGACTAGGGTTGGGCAGATGGATGACATCACAAATGGTTGATCCTGTACCACTGTAATATAATGACTTAAAAGCCTCTGCACCAAGGCACAGAAAAGGAGTTTGCGCCCTCAGAGTTGCTGTAAGCAGGAGTTGTTCACATTTTAACATGTGTTGGAGAAAATTAAGTTTGTTGCTGCTTAATTCACAAATGTTACATCTTCATCTCCTGTCTATTTGAGTTTTTGCTGAATGCTTACGCACATGTTGCAGACTTTGGCTCGCTGTGTCATAACTTAACACACAGGCGGAGTAAGACACAGCACATGGAGATAAACTACTTATTAAACTTATACGGCAACAAAACAAAACCTAACAATCCCATTTAGTATTTAGTACTTTGGATGGTTTTTGACTATAAAAGTCTCATACAGATTTTTTTTGTGAAAGATTGATCCACTACAGTTGATCTAGACACATGTAAAAGTAAAAAATGTTTTTAAAAAACACAAAGACATGGTACAACTAGAATGTTCTACAAAACATAGTGTTGTAAGGGAATGATGGAAGACATTTAGGCTGTGGATCCTGTCTCCTGTTGGCATTTGGCCACATCACCTCATCCACATCACAGGCAATGTCCTCCCTTGCCAAGCAACGGGGGAACTATCGCCTTGCGTGCCGTATCCAACCCTGTATGGACCTCACCTCTATGTCGCCACATGCCTCTTCCATGGCTTGTAGAAGAGGCTTCAATTGGATTCAAAAATGGGGTGTATGGTGGCAAGTTGAGAGCAATAAATCTATTATGTTTGGTGAACCAGTCCCGGACCACAGCAGCCTGATGGAAACTGACATTATCCCAGTAGACAACAAACTGGGGCGGTTCTGGCCCGTCCTGGACTACTGTGTCATGAAGTGTGTCCAGAAAGTGAATAATGAGGGCTGTGTTGTAGGACCGAGGATGGAGAGGAGATGCAGTGTCACTGTTGCCTGCTCCCCTTCTTCGTCCTCTTCCTCGTCCTGCTGCTGCTCTTACTCTCCCTCTTCCTCTTTCTGCCTCCACGTTTCCAAAGTTGGCACAAAGGAGCTGAGCTCACATCAGGTGTATTTATAGTGCTATGGCTTAGAATGATTGGTCTACAATTAGATTTTAAATGTTTTCATGTGTGTGAGTCTGTGTGCTTTTCCAATTTTAGTTGTGTTTTGTATTTTAAATAGATGTGTTTTCCCAACGATTGCATGAGATTTCCTTTATGAACAATGTGTCTTATGTAAAAAACAGTGTGTAGTGTTTTGAAAGTGTGTTGAAGAATTTCAAACAGTGCAAAGCATATATTGTGTTTGCAGGATTGGTGCTGTTGTTTAGGGCATGGTCACCAAAGTTAGAGGTTGTGATGCTTTGGGCATAGCAACCACTTTTAGTGTTTAAGCATTAGGCAAAAATTGTATTAAACCTGCCTTGTTAGGCGAGCACAAGACCCTCGGTTACTGTGGTGGCTGCGGGGTGTCTTTACTGCGGGCTGCTGTTAATGTATCTGCACCTTCGTCCTCAAAAGCAAGAAGAGACATCGATACTGGAGACTATGGAAGTCTGCAGAACAGAGAGTCCTTAATCCACTCAGTTGACTAGTGAAAAATCTGACCTGCTGGTGGCGCCGGATGAAAAGTCAAGAAAAGTCATCTCTGAGGACGTTAAAGGTCAAATTGACAAATTTCATCATCAATCATGGTGATCCTTCTAATTGTTGCCTAACAATTTCAGTCCAGACAAAACTTCCATCCATACAGCAATGCCACTAAAGTAGCTAAAAAAACAATTTTGAAGACACAAAACCTGACAAAAACCTTCCCATCAGCCACCATTCAGGACTGATTTCCCCTTTACCTGGTAGTTAGGTGATCTACAATTAATAAATTATGACACTGAATAAATATGTCATTGGTTGTTGCTACATTTTGTCAGCAGAAATCAGCAGAAAAGTTCTGGTGGATAATTAAAATCAATAAAGTGATTTTGGACTTCTTCAAACAATAACTCTGTGTGCATAAACTTCTTGCATTGATCCAGGCTGTGCACACCAGAATTCCTCTATTCTTATTTCCTGAATAAGTAATACATTGCTACTCAAAATGAGCACTCCTCTTCGAGCCTCACTACACTATCAGTCTGCATCAACTCCTCCCACACCCAGGTTTTTTTTTGTTTTTTTTTCACAGTTACAACTTCACTGCTAAATAAGGAAAACAAGCCCACAGACAGAAACATGTCTGATAATGCGCGTGTCATCTCTGAACAGGAACCAATAGCAAACACACCAGCTCAACTATTGCAAAGCACTTAATACGGAAGTGATTTCAACATAGGAATTTGTGCTCTGAAATATCAGGAAGAAAAAAGGAGCACAGGCCTGAGGCAGCAAGCTTTAAAGACAACACAAGCTAGCGTCAGAAACAGCCACACCCTGCGTCTGAGCAGATGCTTTACTCTGGAGGACACGGAAAGAGGGGAACTTGCATCAGAGTGACAGACTTTTTTCTCTACATCCGGCCAGCACCGATTATTTATCCATTCTCAAAGGGAACCATCATCTGAATGTGTACGCTTTTTACTTTCTTCTGTTGTCTCGTTTTTTGTAAGGAACAAACATAAACTATTGTACTGTGCAGTGAATACACAGCAGACCGGCTCTCTCATAGAAAGACACACATACACACACACTCTCACACACACACACACGCGCGCACACATCAACCTGTTTAAGTGTGTATTCTTTATTCGGCTGAATGTAGATGCTTTGGTAGGAGCATTCTTGGGGACAGGTGAAAAATGAAATGTACATGAATGTCAACTAGTTGGAGAAAAAGGACTGAAGTTTCACAGTAGACTTCAACATCTTCACATGTAACTCGTGGTAAAAATGTTCCACCCTCACACAAAAGGCTGACCTTAATAAATGTGTCACCTTGTAAAAACCACATACAGGATATTGTAGGACAGATTATGCAATGCAATGCATACAGTGTTAAGTGCTTTGACAGCTTTGTTACAGGGCTCAAGGCCAATGGGTGACAGGGCAGAGAGTCTTAAAAGATTAGTATCCTGCCAAGTCAAGCTGCGTGGCATATAGGCTGTTCAACCGTCCAGAGACACACAGGCCACACACATGATCACACCACAAGATCTAGACTAACAAGCAGCATGGACATACCAGACATACATTATTCTGGGAGAGCTGGGTTAACATGTAAAATGCAGTCTGTACCTGTGCACATCCTCTTGAAGTCCTCATAGTCAGCCCCTTGTCCTGCAGGCACGATCCTAGAGCCCTCATATTTAAAGGCAGTCCTGGAAGATGCACAACACACCGTGCGTTAATACTCTGCGCATTATTCAGTCTCATGATCTGTTGATCCGTAACACATGCATACATCAGACCAGTTTTATGCAAGCTGAAGCCATGCACCACATGCCTCAGACGCCCATGCAAGGTGGCGGCTGCGTGTCAGCCATGTGTGAGTGTCCCCGCTAGAACGTTATCCTCTCTGAATACAGGACAAAGGAAATTACTTCAGCCCCGCTGGGCCTCATAACTGTGCCGTGTGTGACAGCGAAACAGCCTCAACACGGAGCCGCTAGCACACGACACTGAGAGCTGCGTGGATTTTAGACTAGGATTTTATTTGTAAACAGAAGCACTGCAACCAGGGTTTCACGAATCCAGAGCTGAGGGGGAGGAAATCCCCGGCAAACCCCCCAATGTGCCATTGTAGCGCGGAACTATGTTTAAAAATTGAGCAATTTAAAGTTAGCCCGGCTAAATGTAATGGTTCGTTTAACATAAACTGCAGCTTATACCATTTTTCTATGTCTTCGTGCATCTATCTTCCATTCAGCATTCATCCAGTGAGCCAAACCGGTTTTAATAAGACAAAAACCACAAGATCTGTTATTATTTTAGCATCGTTCTCGGTCGAAAAGACAGCGCAGTGGGCGGTAACAGGCGAGGGGAACTAAAGAATGTAACTGAGATCAGATCGACAAACAGATTGCTTGATGAATTAAATTGTTGCCAAGGTAAATGTCGGCTTGGTTTTTCATACCCAGTTGAGATCCTGGCTTATATGTACGACACGTTTACTCTTGCAAATATGCAAACAGAGCAGTCACATTGTTGAACGGGTATGGATAGAGTATGGATCACAAACCATGTCCGTATACTCACCAATTGATGTCCGTGTTATCATCTCTGACTTGGTTGTAAGCCTCTCTGCAAGCCTCTTTATCGATCTGGGTTGCCATGTTTTCAGGTCGACAGGAATCACACAGACGAAGTCAACGTTGTATCGGTCCAAACCAGGGAGAGGTAGCTACGCAGTAATAAAGCAGCTAACTTATACAGTTGATGTAATACATCAGAGAACTATAACTGATACGTTGTACAATAGGCTTCACTTCAAAATCACGACCACCGCACTGTAACAAATTAAGCTGGTCGGACTTAGCGGAAAAAGTCGTCTCTTCTTCTAGCAGCTCGGTTCATTTCCTGTATATTGCCACTTGGGCGTTGGTGATGTTAGTCGATCAGGTTGCCAGTAGACAGACGGAGGAGTCCCCCAGACGCTGGATTCACCTTCTCCCTGTGAATGGTCAATGGTATGAGGACCACTGTCAAGGCAAACGCAAGATACAACTACATCTTCCGGTGAGGACTTTCAAAATAAAGTATAAAGTAGTGGAAACAATGGCTGCAGTATACTGGGTTAAAACGGTTGTGTTTTTTCATAAAAAGCACATGAATGGTATAGCTTATTACACTGCATTTATTTTGACTGACATTTTACCCAAAGCGTCTAATACATGTATTCAACCATAGGGATACAGCCCCAAAAGTACATTAACTATTATTATTAATAAGGTTAACTGTTTTACAGTTTCTGCTGTACTGATGCCATAGCAAGATTTTGACACTTACTGTGGAGCCAGGACAGCAAATAGTATTTATTTTGTCCAGCAGTTAGTGGGCCACCCTTGTACTGAGGTAGTAGCACACTGATTGGCAGTTACCAAGAGTAGTGGACAGGCTGGAGTACAGCATCGCAGGTGGCAGGGCAAGGAAGTGTCTTGAGCCAGATTTGGGTGGCCACTGGTTGCCAGTGCAGAGGAGAGGTGTAGTGTGGGAGTACTTGGGTGGCAGACCAACCGGGCTGCTGCATTGTAAATCCAGTGTTATAATGGACCCAGTCATTGGCTGGCTGGTCTAATCCACGGTCAGCCCATTCCTCCACCATTTTTGCAGGGACTTGGTCTGCAGTGGCGTTTGGGTTGGTGGTGCATATGAAAAGGATTCACACAATGTCCAGACGAAAGGTTTCCCAGCAGAACATTGCACTGTAAAGAGATGATCAATCTCATTCACTTTACCTGTTACCTGTCATTTTATTGCAGTGGCTGATTGGTTGCACGTATCTGAGTCTGTTAGGGAAAGGACAGCAGCAGTGGAGAAATTATTTTTAACACAAATTCATGATCTTGTTTACATGAATATGCTTCCTACAGCGCTTCATTTCGACTAGAAAATCCCCAGGAAAACTAAGCAACATCAAAAAGCATTATTTAGTATGATATTTGATCTTCATTTTGCTGCTGGTTAGAATGAATGTTTTGTTTGTTTTGTTTTTTTCATTTATTGGACTGTTCTTTGCATTGGAAATGAAACAGAAAAGAGCATGAAAATGGGGAAAGATGGAGAGGATCAGATGTGGTTTTGGCCGTAAGGGGGGAAAAGAGGAGGAATAGGAAAGTAGAAAAAAAAAGAAATTTGGCAGGAATGGGGCATATCTCAAAAAGTAAAAACCTTTTTGTAAACCCTAAACAAGAAATAACTGCCACCGAGGACAAAGAATAGACCATCAAGATACACTTAATGTGATAAATAATGAGTAGCGTAGAAGGGTTGCTGTTGCTTTTGTATGCCAGATAATGTAGAATACTTGATGATTCTTTTTCAGTGTCGCAAGTCTTTAATTCTGACGGCACAACAATCAACTTCCGGGTTTTCTTTTGCTAAATAGTGCAACTTGACATGGATTGATGCAGAGGTATTAAAATTCACCAATTTTAATTGTATTCATTCAGGGTTGTCACTGGGGGTCAATAAAGGACTTTCAATAGAAGCACAACGTTTCAAAGTACAACACTATACAGTAGTGTGTTATTTAAAACTGATATGCAGTTTATTGCGTCTTTCCTAACAATGCAGGTAAAGCATAAAACTAGTTTAGTGACTATGTATAACACAAACTATATACAACAACACAATACAGTCAGCCAGGAGCAGGTGTGGTGTACTGTGTATAGGTTACATGAAGTTCAGTGATTAAGTATGGTTATGATGTTATGATCAGGGCAGTAGGCAGACAGCACAGAGGTCAGCGGTCTTCTCCCTCCTTTTGGGAGTCCTGGGTCTACAGGTTCGACCGGATCACTATTGAGTGACACTGATGAGGCCTGATCTCAAGGAGGACCAGCACCTACCAGGTCTCAGTTCTGTCACTCTGGGTTCAGGGTTAATGCATCATCGCGCCACCTGCTGGTCCACCAACAGCCCATCCCATCATCGTATTTTATGACTGTTGTGTCATGTTGACATAAATACAGTCATGTTACAGGTTGCAGATATTTTAATTTCACGTTACACGTTCTATACATATAATATGTATCATTTAAAAAAAAAAACTACAGATGTTGACAGTTCATTGCTTATCAGTCTGTCAGGTAACACAATAAGCTGCTAATGTTATCAAAGTTTGTATATTATAAGACAGGGTCATTAAACTTGGAAAAGACTTTAAAAACGTTCATAATGTTTAGCTCCATTGGTTTTATATTTCAGTCTCATACAGAGAAAAATATACCTCTGTTGTAATTTCTAAGTAACAGTTACTGATGTATTTCCCATCTGACTTCCTTGAATTCATATAGGACCTGTGCCAATCTGTAATTATGGTCACTCACTCTGGATTTAGTTAGGGTTTGGCTCCCATCCAGATGCTTTATGTTGACATGCTCTGCCAGTTGAACTTCCCTATTTAGTTCAATTTTGACTTGTGAGATTAGGCCCCATGAAGTAGTAGAGAGTATTGATTCATTTTTATGGATATTTTTTTTTTATTTTCCTTCAAAATTGACATTTTATGCTTTTTAAGAGAAAGCTCTCCTTGCTGTATTGCACATACTCTCCATGGTTACATATAGACGTCTCCCATTTTGTCTTTGTGTTGTTTTGTTTTTCTCAGCCATCGAAATATGCATTAAAATTAAGCCATTAGTAGTAGTCCATTAACCTCCTCATCAGCTACAATGAATCAGGAAATATTTCATAATTAGACTTTATTGAATATTGAGAAGCCTATGAAGGCCTAGGGTTGCTTTTTCCTCATAAAGACTTTGACGTTTTATTGGTCTGGAGTCTGTAGTTATTCCGTTGCATTTACCTCATGCGTTTTGAAGAAATGTGTCCCAGCACCCAACTTCATTATGACCTACTTGCCAGTTACGCATGGAATAATATAAAAGAAATAAAGAATTAAAAGAATATGTTTTAAATCTCTTTAAAACGTTCTGTAACGCTGGCCGTCTTGAACGTACTCGCATGGAGCTGGCTGTGATTGGGCCATTAGCTGTATTTTACTTCCTGGAGAACTTTCAGGCAGCGTCGTTGATGTTAATGCTGAAAAAATGTTGACTTCAAAATAAAACAACAAAACAAAGAGTGATGATATTTTCAAGTGAAATGACAGTTACTTTTTCAGTAACCAGTGGTTCCTGACAGCATTGTCTTTACATAAAAAAAATCCTTAAGCTTATGACTGCAGTTTTATTTAACAATAGTTTGTAGCAGTTATTCAACTTCAAACACCGAACATAATACGTTTGAGTTTGTAATTAAATTTATTGATACGAAGCCATCCCACTCAGGTTTTGGGTAATGCTTAAATTGACCAAATATATTTCGATTTTTGCTCCAAAACACTACATGAATGATTTCGTTCTCTATGTTTTTTTTCCCGATTCATGAGACAAAGGAGTTCATTTTGAAAATCTTTACCGGAAGTCCATTTGTTTTCCAGGCTAGCTGACGATATGCTACACAGTGCAGCGCCTTCTAGATAGTATGTCTTTGTTTACAGAAACATGTCTGTATAAGGACAGACTTTTACAAAGGCTCTTTCAGGAAGCAGGCCTGTTTGTATCGTCGTTCAAGTATACAGCTGTCCTCCTTCGTGAGCTAAGCTGCGGCATCTGTGACACTGTGTAACAACATGCCTTCTGCTCCATCGTACCTCCAAATGTAAGCACAAGTCCGTTTATAATAATGGGATCATTCTTGGCTGTGAATCAGACAGTGACTGAACTTAGTGATAGTCACTGTGTGTGTATGTGTGTGTGTGTGTGTGTGTGTGTGTGTGGGTGTATTCTTTCCTTTCTAGCTACAGTGTAAAGACCAAATGTCCTCACAGCATAGAAAGATTTAAAGGTCGTAGGTGTCCTGTAGGAAGTATTGTAAAAGCTGTGTGTGTGTGTGTGTGTGTGTGTGTGTGTGTGTGTGTGTGTGTGTGTGTGTGTAGATGATGCCTGCCTGCAGGGACATAATGGACAGTGGCAAACCGAGCCGTGTATGTCGGCCTCAGCGCATCAGTGAATCATCCAAGGTTAGTGCCTCTGTGTCAGCGCAAGGACTGAGTACGGAGCTGATCCACAGTCAGACCCACACACAGTCAGATCCACAGTCAGACCCACACAGTCAGATCCACACAGTCAGATCCACACAGTCAGACCCACACAGTCAGACCCACACACAGTCAGATCCACACAGTCAGATCCACACAGTCAGATCCACACACAGTCAGACCCACACAGTCAGACCCACACACAGTCAGACCCACACAGTCAGACCCACACACAGTCAGACCCACACAGTCAGATCCACACACAGTCAGACCCACACACAGTCAGACCCACACACAGTCAGACCCAGTCAGAAATAAAAGTCTTTTCCAGCTGTTTTGTCATATCTGCAGACAAGTGTCAGTTTCCTCTGAGACACAGTCTACCGAGCAAGGGCGTAACCAAGGTATTTCCCACAATTCTATGATATTTTATATATGAAAATTCGCACATTTAGAAGTTTTGAGGACAACATTGACTTTCACATGTAAAGGAATATTCTGTGAAATTGCATGGATTCCTACAGAATCAAGATAAAGCTTCTCTTTAAATTCCCATTAAGTGAAAATCAATGTTTTTGTATTCTGAACTTACCTGGACATTACCTGGAGGAGCTGTATGTGTAACAAATGAGAGCAGTAACAGGGATGAGTTGATGTAGGAGATTTTCTTCATTGAAAAGAAGGTTTTAAGCTCCAACAACTAGCTTTAAATTATGTAAATGAACACCTACATGGCATTAATGCAAGAATATGAATGTACTCCTGTCACATAACTCCACTTACATGACAACCTGACTTGAAAAAGAAGTCAATCTTCTGCTGCTTCCTTTTTGGCATTTATGATCATGTTGAATAATATCAAAATCAGTGGATGTTTCTAGAAAACTGTCAGTAACCATTAACTTTACCTGGCTTGGCCTAATTGTTTGCCATCTGGCTTGCTTAATCTTAGCTAACATGCCACAAAGCAAGACAGAGTTATTTACAGACAAAATTCTACATTATTAACTAGTTAAACAACTGTTTCATACCTCCACTCTGTTCGCTGTCTGCCAGCCATTGACTGCAGCTCCCTGTTAGGATGTAATTGTTTACTTCCTGGGCGGCCGGGACTAGTGGGTTTGGTCAAATGGCTGTGATTGGCTTGATGGCTGTCAATCACTCTAACTTGACCAATGGGTTTTAATGTATGGGGGAGCTACTCAGCGTACTGAGGTGCTCCATTTCAGTATGCTGTTACACCGCGAGGGCGGGCAAACGGTTTAATACCTTAGGATGGGTGCAACCAAGTTTACAATTGGAAGGGGGGGTTCACACACTTATGTTCTCCTTAAAAATGGAAATAAATTAAAAATAAATAAGAAATAACGAGACAGATCTGTTGACAGGGTTTATAAAAGAGTGCATAATTAACATATTTCCTCTGTATATTGGGGGGGACAGATTGCCATTTTCTCAATATTGGGGGGGACACGACCCCCCCAAAGAATGCGTGGTTACGCCCATGCTATCGAGGAACCTCATCCATGAAGCTGACACCTGTCCTCTACAGTGCTCATATTACTGTAGAATGTACAATGATTGTTTATTAAACTCCAGACTGTTAGCAAACAGGCCTCACTGGACTGTCCACATAGTGATGTGTTTGAACTGTTAGAGCAAAGCCTTTGTTAGGTATAATCTGTAGTGAGCAGAACCTACACTGAATATTTTAAACATGCGTTCTTTCCATCAGCTATCATATTTATCTGCCCCGTCCCTGCATATCTCTGTTTCTTGGTGCTATGATAAGTAGATCAGAGCATGAAACAGTCAACAGGAGTGTGGATTGCATCACCCACTTGTACTCAGATGTGCGCATCCATGTGTGTAAAAAAAAAAAGAAAAGTTTAAAGCACTTTGTGGCTCAATAGGAAGCTGAATGTAATCCCACAAATTGCCTGTTGGACTCATCAGAACTACATTGCGGCGTTGTGTTGGCAGGTGTTCCGTTGGGTGGATCAAGCTTTGGAGGTGTTGCAGGGTCTCAATGAGCAGCGGCACCACAGCCAGTTCTGTGACGTGGTGCTGGTGGCTGACGACCAGCGGGTCCCTGCTCACCGAGCCCTGCTGGCCATCTCCAGCCCGTACTTCCACTCTATGTTCACCTTGGGCATGAGGGAACAACGCCAGGACGAGGTACTTGGGATATTAAAAAGAATTTTTTTTTACTGTATATCATTCGAACATCTTTTGTCTTCTCCCTCTTCCTTAGTGCGTGTTTCCTTCATATTCTGTCTCATTTATTTTCTTTGTGTCAATTAACATATGGTAATGCTCTCACTGTGTAAATGTGCAGATGGGCGGTGTACACATGCATTATCATATGTCTGACTCCTGTCTGCAGGTGGAGCTGGTCGGGATGTCCTACATTGGTCTGAACGCTGTAGTGGACTTCTTGTACAGCGGGGAGCTGCCATTAGATGGAGGAAACATTGACTATGTGCTGGAAGCCGCCCACCTTCTGCAGGTAGGAAAAATGTCTCTGTTCAACACCTGATAATAAAGAACAAGCTTTTGAATCTTTTTTGCTCAGCTGTAAGCCAAAGCATAGAGGTGGAAATGCATCAGTGCCTCTATTTTCAACCAAACTGAATCAGTTAACTTAGATATTGTCAGTGATGAAATGTAACCAAGTACATCTACCAAGGTTCCTTAATTTACAACAGTGTTGACGTACATGTACTTTACTTAAGTATTTCCATTTTCTGGCGCAATATACCAGCAGATTTTGGAGGCAAATAATGTGTGTTTCACACAACTACAGTTTGTAGATCATATTCTGTACCAGATCCAATGTAGTAGTTATTTCAGTGGATTTATTAAATCAAACTATTAGATCAAAACAAACAATGCAGGATATCTGATCATCTGTTTAACTCATAATATACAGTATATGCATACATGTAAAGATATGTAGAATTTATTTTTACTTGCACTTTTGATACTCAAGTACATTTGATATCAGATATTTTACGACTCTTATTCAATTTCTTTATTCTTAGTGTTGCAATAAATGGAAATGCTGGCGAGGGAAGTTTGAGGAAGCATTTGTCATTCTTTTCAGATGGGGAGCCTTACTCTTTAAAGTGGAATATTTCGCATTATTTATTATTTATACATGCATATGTAAGGCTGGTTTAAAACTGTGATATATGTTGAACTACTGTATGTTATATTGTGTTATACGACATCAATTCACTGTTTGTCCACCTCTTATCAATGCCTCATAGGTTGCATAAAAAAACAAAACATCAATACACAGTATTACAGTGTCATATAGCTGCACTGCTGTTGTTCAGATGTGGCGAGTGGTGGATTTCTGCTGCCAGTACCTGGAACGGGAGGTGACTGAGGACAACTACCTGTACCTGCAGGAGCTGGCTCTGCTCTACAGCCTGGAGAGACTCAACACATTCATCGACCACTTTATCCTCGCACGCTTCGCCACGCTTTCTTTCACCCCTGATTTCCTTTGTGACATTCCTGTACACAAACTCACCTTCTACCTCTCCAGTGGCCAGGTAAATACTCTACGTTGTTTATGTGTGAAAATCGAAAGTTTTTTACTGACCTTTGGAAAACAACACAACAACGGATTCAAATGTGGGTTTAGAATATGACAAGCCACTATAATCAATCTCTGAGCTCCTCTCTTCATCATTAGGTTCAACATGACAATGAGCAGGCACTTCTTCAGGCTGCCCTGCAGTGGCTAAGCAAAAGTCCCGAGCGGTCGATCCATGCCAGCCAACTTCTGTCCCACATACGCTTTCCTCTGATGCCAATGGGGGACTTAGTGGACCGGGTGCTGCCAGCGGTGCGGGCCCTGTTGCCGGAGGAAGCTGGCTGCGAGGCTGTGGTGGAGGAAGCTCTGGTGTACCATGCCAGGCCCAGCGCCCAGCCGCTCCTACAAACAGGACACACTGCGCTGAGGGACGGAGTGGAACGACTGCTGCTGATTGGAGGGGAGGTACAGATGTAAATCTGTAAACTGTTCAATTAAGTTGAACATTTATGTTACGGTTAGAAGCTTCACAGAAAAACAGCATAGCAGCTTTCTCCTAAAGAGCTGAGCTATTTGGGGGACTTGTTTTATAACAAGTGAAAAAAAACTAAAATGGCTCCTTGGAAGCCCAGAGATCCCAAATTAATATGAAAAGATGTTATTCACACCCTTTACACACACCCACTTCAGATGGGGTGTGCGCTAATGCTTTTAGAGAAAACAAAATGTATTGATATATAAGACTTGCTCTTAATTCTATAAAAAAAAGGAGTTTCTTTCATAGCAATTTTTAAAGGTTACAGCCATAGTGAAATATGTTCTGTAAATGTAAATAAGAATATTTAAAGCTGCTGGTAGAACTCTGGAGTTCAGTTCTACTTGATTAGTAAAAATAACGACTTGAGACTTGATTTGGGCTTGACTGACAAGGGACTTGACTTAATTGAGACTTCCCTTCAGACTTGACCTGAGGCAAAATATATCTAAGTGTTGACCTTGTAATTGACAACTTGTAACCATAAAAACTGTATAAGACAAATGCTGACATGCTTTACACAGCCATACAAGCCATTTTTATGAAGACTTGCAGCTCGACATGAGACTTGTTATGCCAAGTCCTGAGACTTTAGACGGTTGCTTGACTCGAACTTGTCCTTAAACATGTTACACTAGACCTGAGACTTGCATGTATGAATGAATGAGTGAGGCTTTTATTATAAGTAATGCATACACAACCAAAACCAGCACAGGCATACAAGACGACATAAATTCAAACAAGCCAGGACCAAAGTACAGTGTATTTATTACAGATCAACAGAGAAAACAATAACATGAATAACAGACGTAGAAAAACAGCTAAAGCACCTTTCACCATCAAATATTCAGACAGGTATAGAGTAGAAGAGATCTCCTAAATCACTGATAGAAAGTGTGTAGTGGTGAAAAACATGAATACTAATTAAACAATTTATCCCACTCAGCCTTTTGAGGTTAATAGAATTATGACATGATAAGAACTTATTATAAATGAGTCTTGCCATTCAAGCCTTGCAGCCTGACTTGGTCTTGCCCAAGAAGAACTGACTTGAGACTTTCTGTCGTAAGAAACAATGCTTGACTTGGACTTGTTTTGATTGACTTGTGGCTTTCTGTTCAAGGACTTGTGGAATGACACACGAGATTTGATATGATAAGAATCCTGACTTGACTTGAACCTCCATAAATGAGACTTGAGACTTGTATTGATAGCTGATCCTGAAATTTGACAAGTTACAACTAGCTGCTTAAAAGTGATTATTTTCAGTAACTACATGTCAGAGTAAACCCTTGAAATTCAGCAAAACAGACACTCATTTGATCCCTCTAACCTTCTCTCTTTACTTTGCGAGGTGTCAGAACGTGGAGAGGAGCTCAGTGCCAATGTTTGCCGGCTGGACAGTGAAACAGGAAGCTGGGAGGTGGAAACAGAACTGCCAGCTAAGCGGAGCCACCACTCCCTGGCAGTGCTGGGGGGCTTTGTCTTTGCTGCAGGAGGCAGCTCTTCCAGGGACAATGGTGGAGATGCTGCCTGTAACCTGCTGTACAGATACGACCCTCGCCACAATGAGTGGACCAAGGTACTGTACCACAGTGTCAATTCTATTCTCTCCTCCTATTTTTCAGTTTACATATACATTCTGTGTAAGAGGTAATCTGGGAAGGTGTCAGAGTAAATTCCCTGCCCTCCAGCTGCCATTATTTATACTGTCTTGAAGCAGTAGTCCAGACACAATGTCAGTGTGATGTTTTTGAAGGGTGCTCCGATGAACCAGAGGCGAGTGGATTTTTACTTGGGGGCAGTTGGAGAGTGCCTGATTGCTGTAGGTGGGAGGAACGACAGCGGAGCTTTGTCCTCTGTGGAGGTTTATTTTCCTGCTGAGGACTGCTGGTCCTACGTGGCAGGACTGCCCAGGTATGAAGGGACACGTATCACTGGGTCTGCTGTTTCATGGGGAAATGTCTCAGATGGATGGTTTTCAATTAAAATGTGTTGCAGACATGAGGATGTGTTCTCATATATGACTTTGGTGGCTACACATCTTGTCAAGTACACACTTTGGTGCATTTATCAGTATTTTAATATGCACAATGACATGTTACTGTGAGTTTTATGACGATAGCCGTTACCGAAGGCATTCTGTTTTCGGTGTGTGTGTATATATTAAGGTCAGCTTCACTGTGATATCAAATTAAATTCATATTCATAATTTTAATTATAATTAGGGATGCACAATAGATACATTATTGGCTGGGTG
>CAEMYA010001158.1:203494-228881 GCA_903131615.1 Diplodus sargus
GAAGAAGAACAACAAACAAGCTGTTGTCGCACTCATAACCCACCTGTGTAGAGCTACGCAATGTAGACATGAGCCATACATGTTCTCATTGGTCTGATCACAACTACGGAATGTCAAATAAACAAATGTTGTGCTCACTATGCATATACTACAGCTTAAAAATTATTAGGTTCTATTATTGATTATTTTAGCTGTATGTGTCATGATAGTCAGGTGATTATCATTTATTGTATCGGCTGAAAGAAATCCATATCCTGCAAAAACTATTCCATTATTCAGCGCCGCTCCTCATGGCCATTATCTTGACTGGTGGGTTTAGGCGTTTAACCGCAAGGTGGTAACTCTAGTTGATTCTTTTTCATCATGTTGAATATTTCATAAGAAACCAATTTTTATTTAAAAGTCTTTGCTTGCTTTGCTTTTGGAATTCTGTCTTTTTTCAGGTTTACTTATGGCCATGCTGGCACAGTCCACCGTGGCATAGTCTACATCTCAGGTGGTCATGACTATCAGATCGGCCCATATCGCAGAGATGTCCTGAGTTATGATCCATCACGGGGTAGTGATGTATGGATGGAGCGCCAACCCATGTCTCTGGCCCGGGGCTGGCACTGCATGGCCTCCCTCACCAACCTTATCTATGCAATTGGCGGCAGCAATGACCATGAAGACACCACAGAGCGCTTCGACATCCTGCAGGTGGAGTCCTACGACCCAAACAGTGGCCAATGGACCCGGGTGGCACCACTGCTGTTGCCCAATAGCGAGGCGGGGCTTGCAGTCTGGACAGGCAGGATCTATGTTCTTGGGGGCTACAGCTGGGAGAGCATGGCGTTCTCCAGAGCCACACAGTTTTATAACCCTGACAAGGGGACATGGTCCAGAGGGCCAGACCTACCTAAACGCATTGCAGGGGCCTCAGCATGTGTGTGCACTGTGAAGCCCTCACCATCATCACCTTCTCCAGAGGAGAAGAAGAAGAAGATGAGACCAAGGAGTGAAAGGAATGTCTAACCCAACATAATAAAAGTGCTGAAGGACTTGCTCTTTGTGCATAAATAAAAGGCATGCTCACTGAGACAGACAGTGTTTAAGTCATCCCTCTGATGATTATAAATGACCTGGAACAGCAAACAAGACATCAGCGAAAAGAGTGCTATTTTTATATAGTTCGTATTAATGCCTGTGCTTAGGTCTGATCACATATATCACATAAAAAATCACTTAGATATACATTAGCTCATTGCAATCCATCCTGCAGTCTCTTTTTCACTTGTGTCCAATACCAATGCAAACATTGCTAGCCTATGGTAGCATAGATCAGGCTCTGATGTCGTTGCACTTGTGTCAAAAGGGGGCGCTAGAATACACAAACGCTGAAAGTTCCTCATAGTCACTTTGAAGTCTGAATGAGAGCTGGTAGAAGCTCAAAGGCTTGAATGGTGGGCTTATATTTAGCATTAACCTGCAAGACATGATTAATGGTGGGAATGATCTAGTCTGCACTGTGGACAAAACTACACATTTACAAAGGAAAGCCAACAAGTAGGTTGAAATAAAACTGGGTGTACAGGTAGATTCTTTTGTAAAATTCATAAATTGCATAAGGAAAAGAAAAACCTGCCACAGTGTCTTGATCCTAAAATGTAGGCTACGCATCATGTGACAACATATTTCAAGCCAAGAGCCAATTATCATAGAATCCATACATATTATAGTGGGCAGAACCACAAAAATTGCAATGTTTAACACTTTCAAGAGTCCTCTTGGGTCCTTACACCAGCTGCAGTTAACTAAATAACTAACTAACTTGCTCTACACTGCAATGCAAAAGCAGTGCTTTATCTCCGTGTCCTCTACATCCTGGATCCACTCAACAAAGGGTCCGTGACCACTAAGAGGTCATCAGTATTTCAGGGGGCCCACCAAATTATTGTTTGATAATACTTGTTTTCTTTTCACAAAAATGTTAATATGTCCAATGTAATGTAGCAAAGATGAATTTATTGAAATTATTTAAAAAGACAACGTTGATGGTAGTTTACCCATAATTGAAATTAACAAGCTAATTGGCTGAAATCTGTCTGAATACAACAACCAATTGTTTCAGATATGACTGAATTTCAACAAGTAAATCTGCTGCCATTAATTTATACTACATATATGTGCCATTCATGGATGGGTAACTGGTAAGAATGGATATCTCGAGCTAACACAGGGCTTAGCAAATTGTCAGTTACAGAGGTTTGACCAGTGCAAAAACAGCACAAATTTGTTTGGTAAAGAGTACATTTAAGTCTTATTTTATTCATGGAGCATATCTTACTACAACTGTAGCTGATTAACCTACAGTATGCCTAAGCATTAGCACTGTACACACCGCTTTGTGCTCTTCCTCTGTCACTGGGTCATTCCTGTCCTTCAGAATCTGCACTACTGCCCCAGGGTAGTCAGTCTGGCTTGCACTACTAAAAGCATTAGCAGTGCCGACAAAGATATTGTAACTAATGCCCCTGCAGAGTATAAAACGGCAATACATTTAATTAAATACACAATTATTTATGTGTTATTTTAAACTAAATCTGCAGAATGAAGGCTTGTCTGTACCCATATGTCTCCCACCAAAGCATGGTACATGCTTTTATAAGATCTATTTAAAGAAGCCTACCATGACACACATTAACAGAAAGTGTATGTAATTAAATCATGTGTTCAGTATTGTATATTTTAATAAAATAAAATAATTTTGTTAAACTGTTTTTTTGTGAAATTGTTAAAATAAAAATATTATGTGAAAGCAAATGTACAGTATTTTATTCTTTAGAGAAAATCATCACAGTTTTAAGTAAAACAGAAAAGAGCTTATCAGTGCCCTGATATTTGTCACATTCATTACATTCATATTTGAAGACTGAATTTTAGGTAAACGTGTCACTGATAAATGGCAGTGTGTGATGCTGTAGGTAGGCTGTATGTCGGTGGTCTGGTTATGGTAGATCCAGGTTGCTGTCGTCTCCCTTCAGTCAACTGGTAGCCTCAAACAAAGGGGTAGTATGGATGAGACTTGACTCTGAAAAACAGAAAAATCATGCCAAACAATGAGGATAGCTTCATCTTGCGGACAACTCTTGCCACAATGGCTCTGTGTAAACTTACTCTTCCAACATACAGGCTCTCCACCCTCGGTCCAGTCCTCTCAGAGCTCTCATGTCTTCTTCAGTCAGACTGAAATCAAAGATCTGCACAAAACACCTCAAACTGATGAAACTGATTTTGACAACTGGGTTTTACAGACAGCTATACAGATGATTATAGTGTCTCGTCCCTAAAAAATCTATGAATTGCATCATTTTCATTGGTCACACAGGTGCGCTTGAAATTTAGCAGTTTGTTTGTTTTAAAAAAAATTAGGTTATTGCAATTTCTTGTTGCATGGAATTTAAATAGAAAAAAAAAAAACCTTAGTAATTCCTGTTTATAATAATTTGCATAAGGTCTTTAGATATTAGATTACATTACATTAATTAATGTAATGAAATATAAAGGATCTATAAAGCGTAATATATACTATAAGCAATACCCTTTCTAGTGTTGCTTAGTATTACAGTATTTTTAGGCATTTGATGATTTTACTACCTAAAGGAAAGACAAGAAAAAGACCATACAACAAATTATCTGATTTTACCTTTGTGTTTTCAAGGATGTGATGAGGTTTGTCACTCTTAGGGATGACTGTAATACCCTGCTGCACATGGTACCTCAGCAGTACCTAGGACAACACCAGCGTTACTGACAAAGGAATACACACACACACACTTACAGTTCACTGAATCACACTGACCTGTGCAGGGCTGTGTCTGTGCTTCTTAGCTATATCTGCTACAACTGGATCATCCAGGAGCTTTTTTGGATCGGTTTCTCCTCTGAACCTGAAGACAGGGAAAATAAAAAAGACTGGTAAAGGATTTTAGATTTTTTTTAATTCAAGACTCAGATGGGTAGTCATAATACATTTCTCAGTCATTGCTCCATATTTCTCAACACTGATAGAGCAGCTCATTTTAGTCTGCTTCTGAGACATAAGAGAACATCACCTACCATGTACAGTCATGTGTGCTCTTATTGTTCTGCATGACCTGTGGATTTCATCATACTACTACGTACTGAATTCGAGCCCAGAGGTAGGACACCAGATAAGGCTTAACAATAAGACTAGGCGTTGTGAGCTCTGCTGTCCCCTTCCTTGCAAAGTCAGACTACATCAGTATTATCCTCCACAACATCCAAAGTTCTAAAAGTGGTAGAGCCAAGTATCCTCATCTGCTTATCCTTTGATCAGCTAGGAGTTTAGGGTGAGTTTGTATGGGTAGCAAAAAAATTAAAACAGCATTGTAAAAAGAGAAAAGAAGATTTGTGATCTGAGGTGTACAAAGTAGACAAAGTTGGACAGAAGAGTTTGCATTGGGAATAATCTACAGCAAGTATTGCACACTATTGAACTATGGAAGATTGAAAATTCACAAAAGCCACTGCAACATGTATTTATTTTTACGTATGCACTTACTGTTTCATAAGTAAATTCACAATATGTAATATATGCCGCTATAGTGGACTCTCATTAAAAACAGAACTAAATACATTTGCCGAGTGTCATCCCAGAGGAAAATTTTACTGCTCAAAGCTTGCTCCTTTATGGCTATGGATCCGTAAAGGAGCTCAATGATAGTTCTCATTTCAGTCTCGTTTTCGTCTTTTTTGGTCTCAAATATTTCTCATTTGTTTCTCCTGAAATTCCTGAGGAGCAATAGGTGAGACTTGAGACTTTACTGCTTAAACCTTGCTCCTTTCCAGCACTGGGGAGACATTCTGAAACGTCACTGAGAACTTGATGAGATCTCCTTTGAAACTTACAGGAAGCCCAAGCTGAGATTTTCTGCACCTGTTTCTCAGGAGAAACAATTGAGAAACAGGAGAAATCAGCCACAGCCTCACTTTGGTATCACATAGATCTCATAGTTATCTAGGAGAAATGAATGAGACACTCCCGAGATCTCTTTTCCAATTTTTGTTTCCTCTGGGATGTAGCTTGGGAAACAGAGTCACACATGCAGAGCCAGATCTTCTAGAGAATAAAGATCTCGAGTCACATTGGATTCTGCTCTGATCTGTAGTGTTTTCTGACAAGTGGAGAGCTCAGAGGTTACTTTTTGATTTCAAGATTCAAAAATGGCTTTCTCTTCACTCCTTACTTAAGATGACTGCTGACTGCAGCGGTGATCTGCACCAATAACCTCCATTGTTGCGTGTGTAGTAGCAAAATGTATCATTACCCTTTACTTCAAATATTATTATTAATGGTGTGAAGAATGCCGACCTTTCATCTTAAATATATTGACTCTGGTATTCTCTATTTTACAATTTCACTAAATTAAACAAAGAAAATCTTTTTGTTGATTAATCTTTTATTTTTTCACTTTTCTCAAAGGTAAAATAACAATTTCCACCACACCGTGTTTTTGTACTGTTATGAAGACTTCTGACTGGAGCTTGAGTGGAAATGTACTGTATTTCACTTCGTGAATGTAACATTACAGTTTATTTTTTTCAAACTACGATGGACAGATCCCTAACCTTTTTAGGTGATCCACAAAGATTCAACAATTTATTACATTTTAAGAGGAAAACAGCTAGAGTCATGAAAACCTCTCTCAAATTAAAATCAAACATGTTAAGTTCACCCACTCAAGCAAGTTGAACTGATAGAAAATGATAATACAAGGTAAACAATGGGGATCCTCTATTGGTAAATAAACGATGCAGTGTTCCTCAAAATGTTTTATTTTATCTCCAAAATATTTCAGAATTGCTCCTGCAATGTCAAAACTCTCCAGGTTACCAAGATCCTAAGCTATGTTCGTAAGGGATAATGCCCGACGAGGTGTCCATTATCAGGAATTAATGGACGACGCGGAGGCAGAAGAACCGTCCGACGCGCAGCAACACACCTGATTGAAATTATCGGCCAATCGTCAAGCTCTGCAGAAGCCTGAGTAGGAGGCATTCATTTGAATCAGGTGTGTTGGAGCAGGAAACATCTAAAACATGCAGGACAGTGTTCCCCGAGGAACAGGGTTGAAAAACACTGCTCTATGGGATCATCCCATGACAAGTTGCCATCTTACCAGGAGAATGTTGATCAATCTGATGTTCTCCTTCTCCATTTGATAGTGATCAGTCAGATGTTGCTATTGCATCAAAGCAATAACAGAAGTTTTCACTATTCAAAGGGATGGCCAAACCTAGTGTTGCATATGACAATGAGACCTCGTCCATGGACATCATCTCTAAGGTAATGAGTGCAGCAAAAAATCTCTGTTCCTGTGGCTGAAGATTATCTGCTGATGTTCCAAAGGTCATGGAACTCCCCTAGTGGGGTACCTCAGCTCAATGCAGGCTGCCAGAGGCTGGCAAAAGTTCAATATGCCCCTGAGACTGGATGGGGGATATGTCTCCAGTTGAGCAAGAGACTGCAGCCTGTCTCTAGATCCAAAGCAGGTGACAGCTTATCCAAGCTGTCCAGGGAAATAGTGTGAGAAAACTGACCAACTGGTGTGTCAGACTTACAATGCAACCATGGACCAGGACAATATAGGCTTGATAGATTCAGCCTTTGTCACTCACTACAAGCTAATAAGGGATATTGGTGCAGTTATGTCATCTGCCATGATGTCAAAAAGGCAGATTTGGTTGGCATAGACATCTCTGCCAGAAACATCAGGAAGGAACTTACTAACATGTCACTTGTACCAGGGTGTGTTGGATAAGGCTGAACAGTCTCTGCGTACAAGAGATTGTGTTCAGTGCATATTAAGCATAGCCTCCCTTGCCAGGTATATACTGAGGGTCTCTCAGCCTCCACATCAACCCACTTGGGCTCATCAAGAGCAGTGGGGGCATGGCAGGAGACATGGCTCAGGGTTCTCAGCCGCTGGTGCTGGCCAGAGACAGCCATCACAACATCCATAGGGATTACTGGCTACAATATCAAAGGGGTTTCGGCAGCAAAACTGAAGTATGTTGCCACCTTTTTTCTGGGGTTTATAGGACCATGTTCAGGGACATTGTCCAGGCACAAATCTTGGCAGAGGAAACTTAACCCTTCTGCAGATTATGCAATTATGAAGGTGGGTCCCAACAGCTAGCTGGCTTACACTCCAGGTATTTTTTTGTGCCAAAGAAAGATGGTGGCTTGCATCCAATCTTAGACCTTAGGCGTCTTCATGAAGATAATGCAGTTCAAGATGCTGAAAACAGGTCCGATCTTGGGGGCTGTAGAGAACATGGAGTGGTTCACCTCCATAGATCTGAAAGATGCATACTAAAGCAACCTCGAACCAAGGCAGCAGGCAGTCTTTCCTGGGACTTTGCCTGGACTCTCTCAAAATTTCAGGGTCCATCACTCCTCAGAGGGTACTGAAGCTCCTCTCCCTCCTGGACAAATTTCCTTTAGCAGACCAATTGAAATGGTACAGTTTTAAAAACGGTTTACTTACCTTTGCTCCAAGGAGTCCCTCTTGGGAGCATTCCCTCAAGAGGGACAGTGGTAACCACAGACACCTCACTGACAGGTTGAGGAGCAGTCTGGGATGGCAGGATGATGAGAGGTGTGGAAGCCCCCTTGGGGTGGTGAACACATCAGCGTCCTGGAACTAGGAACAGTTCATCCTGCTCTAGAGGCCCTTCTCCCCTCCATTCGGTGCAGGCACCTTTTCATCAGAACAGACAGTTCCTCAATGGTGTATCATATCAATTACCACCAGGTCTCTGCGCTGGCTCCAGGTGGCACAAAAGCTCCTGCTTACCCTCAGGGCAATCCATATTCAAGGAGTTGTGAATCAGCAGATCTCCTGTCCAGGTTCTTCCCTGTGAGCAACTCTATCCAGAGATGTTAGCCCTCTTGTGGACTCGGTTCGGCAAGGCTCCGGCTGATCTGTTTGCATCGGTGGAGACATTCTATTGCAGGATGTGGTTCTCCCTGACTGGTCAAGAAGGTCCTGTGGTTTGTATACACTGTCTCAAGTGTGGCCGGAACACTTTCCCTCCAATCCATTTGTTTCCCCTGGTACTCCACAGGATCAAGCTGGGCCATTACAGGGTCCTAATAATAGCTCCCCGTGGCCAAGGAGGCACTGGTTTCGAATGCTCTTTTGATTGGTTCAGTCAACCTTGGGCATTGCCAGTAAGGGTGGACCTTCTCTACCAAGTAGACAGTTGGATATGGCACCCCAACCCAGCTGTCCTGCAGCTGTGGGCATGGCCTATTCTAAGTCCCTCTCTCAGGGGCTAGATAAGGCCCTCCTGAGGACCGTAAGTGACGCTAGGGCTCCCTCCACTCATGCTTACTATGGTCACAAGTGGAGGCTGTTCTCCTCGTGGTAGAGCAATAGGCAGCACAATCCAGCCACTTGCTCTGTCCAACTAGTCCTTTGTTTCTGCAGTCTCTCTTGGACTCAGGAAGAGCAGCAAGCACAATTAAGGTGTACACAGCCACCATATCTTCCTTCCACGACACAGTGGGGGGTGTTACAGTGGGGAGACACCCTTTAGTATCCCAGTTTACTAGGGGGACATATCAGAATCAGAATTTGAATTTCTGTATCACAGTAGCCAAAGGACAGTTCAATTTAACAATAAACAGTAATTAAAGTAAGAAATAAACAATATAATAAAAAGGCAAGAAATCGACTTGTATATAGCCTACATAGTATGTACAATATAACAGTGTAATTATAAGCAGTGTGGCAGTGTATTGTTGTTAATAAATAACAAATATGGGTATGAAAATTGCCCAGTTTGTGCAAACCAAAGTGAGAAATGGGTTATGAATGAGTTTTTATTGCACAATGCATAGCGGGAGCAGTGCTGGTTGTAGAGTCTGGCAGCAGCTGGAAGGAGGGACCTGCGACGCCTCTCCTTCACACACTTGGGGTGTATCAGTCTATCGCTAAAGGAGCTGCCCAGCACGGTGATAGTGACCTGCAGGGGTAGGACTCCTTAACCAGCAGCAATGCAAGCTTTTCCATCATCCTGCTCTCTCCCACCACCTGCACTGGGTCAAGAGGGTATCTCAGGATGGAGCTGGCCTTCTTGATAAGTTTATCGAGTCTCTTCCTACCTGCTGCCGAGATGCTGCTTCTCCAGCAGACTACTCCATAGAAAATGGCTGATGCCACCACAGAGTCATAGAAAGTTGTCAGGAGTGCCCCCTGCACTATAAAGGACCTGAGCTACCTCAGCAGCTGTGAGGGCACTGAAGGCTAATAGTGCTCACTGAGGTGCTCACACGCCAAGCTGTTTGTCTGCTACAGTGAAAAGAAACTGTGGCTCTCAGTGTTTTAACAGTGTTTATCCCACTGGATTGTCAACAGAAGGCCCATTCACACTGCCGTTTGAATGCAGGGATCCTGCACCAATTCTCCGACTCCTCCTCTGTGTTAAAGGCGGCAAGGGGTGACATTTCACTCCGGGGCTGATGCGCCTCTGTAGGTAGTATCAGAGGCGCACCACTGGTGAACAGAACCAGCGTGAATAGATAACCCGGCAGCGCGTAGCAAGGCGCGTAGCGAAGTGGCATCCCCTGCACCATTGGGTTCTGCTGTCTTGCTTGTTGCTGCTGGATGATGATAGGATGGAGTGGAGCCCTCTGTTTGTTGCAACATTGATGGTATAAGTCATCCAAGATAAAGACCCTGGTGGTCGTCTGAGTGAGTTCAAAAGAGATCAATAATTATGACTATGACTATGGTTCTGAGATCAAACAATGACCGTCACCATCTCTCAGAAAGGATCAAGGTGTTCCTGGCAAGAGGAGGAGCCGTGCTTACTTTGATGCCTTATGGGCAGTGAGCCGAGCGGAGGTAAAAGAGGCTTGGCCTCACTCAAGGTAAACACCATGGTGACGGTCATCGACCCATGGTTATAGGTGTAGCCCTGTCTAAATGTAAACAAATTAATCAGTTAAATAAATAAACAATAAATAAGTTCTTTCTATAATTAAGTTCATCCTATTGTAATTCATAAAATAAGAACTGTTATTTAAAATGCTTTAGTTAAAAGTACAGGCAACTGGTGTTTTTATTTGTCACTCATCCCTGTAAAGCCTGTTGATTGGTCGTCTGCTCCGTTGTTATGGTTGCCATTCAGTCAGGAGAGCAAGAGGGTGGGACTTGGAGAAAGCAGGTTAGATCAAGCTAAAGAGATGAGTAAGAGAGAGCAGCGGAGGAAAAGTACGACACGAGTAGTTATTGTAATACCAGAGTGTTGTCCTTCTATTGGGATAAATGCAGAGTTTGTCAGCGGTATATGGAGGTATAGCGGTTTACAGAAGGTAAATGTTTATTTGTGTTGTTGCAATCACGAACTGCGTTACTGCTAAGGTTACAATGTGAATGCTAACCGTGATTAGCATTTAGCTAGCATGCAACGGCTAGTCGCACACTGTTAATTGTAGTAGCCTCACGCTACTCATTGTGTTGACCTGTGTGTGTACTGCTGTTGCGTGAATTCGGACTGAATTCATAGAAGTGCATAGAGACTTTATTTATTATTAAAAGATGTAAATGTATGTTGTCAGAGGACTGGACCAGGAAGCCCTCCTTGGACCCTTTTTTTCCCCTCTGAGCGACAGCAGTCGGACAGCATCACGTGTCGAGGTCATAGCAGTAGGAGTCACCGTCTCCATTCCCCCTCTTCATTCTTCCTCCATCTTCACTAGAGATGTTCTGATACCATTTTTTCCCTCCCGATACCGATTCCGATACCAGTGTGATATGAAAAGGAACCCCATCATACTATGCCTGCATGACTGTGATGTTATTATCATTGTGGTGAGGCCTGGCTCAGGTTAAACCCTTTCTCACACTGAATGAATACAGCAAATGGAAGCCATTTATTTTAAATTCATTTTTAAATAGAACAGTATAAAACGGTAGTGCAACAGCAACTTAACTAAATAAATCTAGGAAGATTTTTTTTTTTTATTAAACAGACAGTGTGTAACTATTTAAGTAATTTATTAACTCAAATCAACGTCTTCGTTCATAAGTAAGTCCGCATTGTTGTACAATTACCAACAATCTGACATATCCTCCTGAGCGAAGAATTACCTATCTGGATCTACATAGCACGGGTAAGCTCTACGGAGTCCGCCATGTCTTTCCGGGTGTAAAAAAACTATGGATTGCCGAGCGGGATAGAAAGCACTACGTAGTAAGGCTAAACGCGATTTAGCTCAGAGCTAGCTTGACTGCGGAACTGAGAGGGAGCTCAGCGAAAGCGCTCGTCACTAACTAACATCTAACTAACTACATCTTTACCTCATTACTTGAATCAGTAGAAATACTCGACGCTGTTGGGAAAGAGTCCATATTTTGAAAATGAGTTTTTTGTCCATCAGGGCCACCGTAGCTTCTGGAACGTCTTCAGGACGGGAGGGGTGAGCAAAATAGTGTTGCAATGTAGAGCCTCACAGCTAGATGGTGCTAAATACTTGATAAATTACACACTGTCCCTTTAAAGTGCAGCCACAATATTGTAAAATACAAAGGCATTTGAATTACTTAGAAATCACCCAGTATGACGTTAAACCTAGCAAAGACATGGGGCACACGTCGGAGCTCCAAATGTCCATGGAATTAATCTGTGTTCATTATGCCGCATGTTCAGTATGCAGCTGTTTTTGTCTGAAATAGTTAAGTTTCGTTTTGATTGAAAGTAAACAGAGTTGCGTGCATAAACTTCTCGTCCAGCGTCCCGTTTATACACAACACTTACCTGGCTTGTGTTTTGAATAACTAGCGCATTTGCGCATGTATGATGTCCTGTGACCTGTGACCTCCGACCCGTGATGCGTGACGCGTACAAGAAGAGATCTCAGACTGGCCGTCCTGTACGTCAGTCAGGTGGCATGGACTCGACCTGTTGCAGAGTGCCCTCTGGTGGATGCCAACACTCATAGCCAGTAAATAGATTCTTATTTCTAATTAATTACGTGGTATCGGATTGGTGCCTAGACTCCAGTACTCGCCGATACCGATGCCAGCATTTTCGGCAGTATCAGAGGCATTTCTGATACTGTTATCGGAATCGGAACAACTCTAATCTTCACCTGTAACATTCTCCATTCCCCCCATCCTCACACACATCACGCACTAACTGAAGAAGAACAGTGAGTACAAGAAGACCCAGTTGCACGTGCACAGTTTTATTTTATGTTGCTGGAAAAAGCAAACTGGTCAAACCTTTCAGACCTCAACGTACCGGAGCATCGATTCAGGCCTGCAACGTTTTATTTCTGAGACTGTCTGATTTTATTAACAGTGCATATCTTTTGGGTACTGAATTTGTGTTTATGGAGATGTGCTGTGAATTTGACTGAAAAGACTGCGATAACTGATATTTTTGTGGTTACTTGTGAGTTATATTTGATACTAAAATTTGTGTTAACACACTGATTTTTATTTTAAAAAGTATTGTGTATGAGTGATAATTAGACTAATTCAAAGGGATTCATTGGTTAAAAATATTATTTGTTCAGGGTTAAAACATCTAGTGTGAATAAATTAAAGGACCAGCCCATACAAAATCATTTAAATTCATATTATTTCTTGGTAGATTTTTCATATCTCATTTCCTAATCTGCTAAGTGGAGGCACCAACCAATTATTGTTTCTTACCTTATTTTTGAGAGAACGTACATGTTGTACCTAAACATTAACGTTAATACGGCACCACAAAACCTTAAAATTAAGAACCCAGAGCCTGCCCAGAGTGATACTTTGCACATAGTTCATTGTAAATAAATAGGTTTTCTCAATTACCAGGGTAGGGTGCTATATAGACATAACTTACGAGTTTGAACAATGGGTAAAACATTTAGGAGGGTGTCAGTACAAAACTCTACAAAACATATAAAAAAGGTCCAGCCATTTATGACATTTTACTGCTAACAACACACATATAGTGTTTATCTGTCAATGCTGTAGTGGCATTGACCTGACAATACTTAATTCAAAGAATTGTCTTTGTCTGGTACAATCAAAGGCAAACTCCATGTAAAAAGATAGGACTGTCAGTAGCTGTGCTGGGTAGCTGTGTCCACAGTGCCTCCAGCTGATCAATGAGAAATGAAGCTACCTCCAGAGGGAGGAGGAATGATTCTTTCCTCTGTACAGCCCCATGCATTTTTAAATCCTCCTTACTGTACACTGATCACAATGTCATCCACCGTGCTCAATAGATGCAAAATCGCACCCTGTCTAAACCCAAGCATGAAGTAAATTAGAACTTAATCAAATCATGTAAATGCGATATAACAATACAAATAACGAAACTTATCACCTTCGAACAATATAAATTATCACATTCTTACAATATTAATTATCACGTTATAACGTGAAACTTACGCTATTCGTACAATACGTTTTCATGTTGAAATGTGATAGTGTATTTTTTTTCTTGTGTCGCAGTAATATGCTTGTGTAATAAAGTACCAGTGAGAATGTCACAAGAAGGGGCTGGAGTTTTGATTACCTGCTTAGTGGGGGGTCGGTCACCCTGACCTAAAGTAGACAGTCTTTGGTATGAAGACTAAGTCCAATTTGAAATATCTAAGGAACGACTTCATCTGTGGATCCCAAAATAATTTGATTTTGACACAATTACTATATAGATGACAAGAAAATGCAGTCTATATGACGTGTATTTCACTCTGAAATTATTTAGGCGTTTCATATCTTCTATGCTGTGCCAAGATTTATCCTGTTTGTAAATAAATAATATTGAACTGATTCTCTGAACCTTCTTTGCTGATATAAAGATGACAAAGGGGTAGTTATAAGAGGACAGATAACATTATATACCATAACAATTTCTTAGTTACTGTACATTTTTTCCCCTAATGCTAACTGTGCAGTATATATAAACCCAAAGTGGACTTTAATAAATGTGCCCTCTATTGATTATTAAATTACCTGTGAGCATGATCACATCTAAATTTATGATATCAACAGAAGCACCCAGGCTCTTGATTCATTTGTAATTGGTAAGTACAGTGTGAGTAGTGCTGTGTGTCTTACAACTCTGGGGGTCTCTCAGGTGAGCCAAAGGGGCTGTAGGCAGTCAGGGTGATGTTCTCGGATTTACAGAACTCTATCATGTCTTTCTGCACCAGGTAGGGATGTAGCTCCACCTATGATTAATGTAACACCAAATACAAGGTCAGTACATATGGATGCTGATGGCAGCAGCTTGGATTTAAAGCTAACTGCTGAGAAAGACCAGATATAGTGATGAGTGATGTGATAGTGATGATGTTCTCCCTAAATAACAATGTAAACAAAGAAAAAACTTGTTCCACATTATGTTACCTTAGGTGCACCATGGTATGAAATGTAATGTGAGTGTATCTCATTTTTATATTATATGATAACATCATGCAACCACATCATGTGATGATGCTATGGTGTAGCAGCATATGATGTCAGATAAATTTAATTAAAAAAACAATTTAAGAGTTAAGTATTTGTGACATAATATTACATTAAATTATCTATTGTCAAATGATGACCAGCTGAAGAGATAATTATGCCAATAATCATAAATACTTATTCATGACGTTACATAAGATGACATTCATATAATGTAAAGTGATGTCATACTGATGTTTTCTAATGTTATCGATCAACATAATCCCCAGACTAAATGTTGTACAATGTACATTTCTGTAAACCACAGAGCTATTTAAACTTTACAATTCTTTATGTTGCATTTTTATGTTTTTTATGTTCAGTTTTCTATTTTATGTTGTGACAACGCTGTGCTTATGCTCTGGTTAGGGTTTGGCACAAAAACACCTTGGTTAGGCTAAGGAAAAGATCAGGTATTGATTTCCAATATCTGCTGCCCAGAAACAGCTGGAGATATCTCTGCGTATTATGAAACACCATATCACACAGTGGTCTCTTGGCAGCCTTTTTTTCAGCTGTAATGCCACGAACATCCCCTCCCCCTACCAACATGAAAGTCAGCACACATGCATTTAATGTGAACATGATATGCCACATACACATTTGAATGTTTTTTTAGAAACATTTGTAGAAATGTAAGAACACATATGATTCTTTACTGTTAACATACTTTTCTAGCTGTTACTATGATGCCCCACTCATTTTCAAACATCCTGCTTAAGTTCTTGTTCCTGCTGAATTGCAGCCCTGCAAAGGACCAGAGTTCCTCCTCTATTCCCCATTCTTACATCTCAATTTTTATTTTCTATTGTCCAACAAAGGCATGAAAAAATCTTAGCGTGCCACTACCACTAACATAATACTTGAACAAAAAATCAAAGTATGTAACATGAGTCCATTCTTGAAGAAGTGTGAGGGTAGAGGGAAAGAGTTTTTTTTAATTAACAGACTTTCTCTTGCTTACGTCAATAAAGGAACTCAAATTGTCGCACCTGATTGACAGCAGGTGGCACCCTGCACAGAGCGAGAAGCCTCTTCAGCTGCAGGATGTTGAAGTTGGACACACCGATGCTCTTCACCTTCCCTGAGGCTTGTAGGGCTTCCATCCCCTACAAGCACAACAACAGACAGTGTAAAGGTCTCTGTAGGTACATTACAGTATATTTGCCCATGTATTGCCATGTATATATATATATATATAAATATATACATATATATGTGTGTGTGTGAATGCATGTATGAATTGAATATGTGTGTGTCAACAATTATGTCTTGAATATTTATTAATTATACTCTTGAATGTTCTTAATACTCTTGGAAGATAAGCAAATGAGATAAAACAAAGCCAATTTTAAACCATTAGTATTTTGTTTGTATTATGTTTTCTGTAGTTGGCATGAAAAACTGAAGAGATTCTATTAGCAGTTATATGAATATTTTTATGTGTAAATCTGTACTGCCAATGCACTCTGAAACGCAGAGTGCACGTGTTCTTACCCTCCACACATCTACATAGTCTATGTCAGAGGTCAGCATATTTCCATCCTTCTTTGGAAAAAGCTCATCACCCATTTTCTAGATGGAAATGTAAAAGACACACGTCAAACAAATTCTTGCAAGTAAAGATGGCATGCGTGGCTAAACAGTTTGAAAACATGTAGAGCCAGAAATGACTCTTAACCTGCGTCAAATGTGTAATTTTTAGAACATAGCAAGTAGTTCCTTTCAACACGTACCCAACCCCACCCCAAAAACAACTTTATGCATTATATTTTCACAAATGTTTGGACTGACGAAAAGGACAAAGGGCAAAACCGTGCGCCATCTTGCTCTCTGAGGTCCTGACCTTGCTGCTCGGTGTGACCGAGTCTGGTACTCTCTTCTCTTTTCATCTTTCTGCCCTACTCACAGTAGAAGTGGAAGAGTAGTAGTCAGTTCCAGAATTTAACCCATCTGAAGTGTTTCGAGCACACCACCAGCTGAGCTGAAAGCACGTTCACTGGATGCGCTTGTTGCTGGAATGTACAGCACCGCTCAAGCTAGCATGGAGGGGGGGGTATGCGAAACAGTGATCTCTTCGAAAGACAAGGACATTCTCCTGGCACTCATCGACATTTAAGTGACTCTGTGTACACTGATCCATGCATCACTAATTGATAGTAAAATTTTAATTCTGCCACATTATTTTGGATATTGTGCTCAACCTTGAGGCCAACAGGGAAATGCACAAGGTAAAGATCCAGATAGTCCAGCTGGAGATCATTCAGGGACTTATTCAGGCACACCGGGATGTCCTCTGGGGCATGATGGGTAACCCACAGCTTAAAAAAAAAAAAAAGGATAGAACACAAGGGTTAACAAAATAATCATATATAACATATAAGGCAGCATATTGAGCACAAAAAAGACTTTAAACATCTTAGCATTTATTATTACTCATTACTGATACATGATACAGGACTCTCTTTTAATCACTACAAAACATTTTTGATTAAATCAGAAAACATCAAAGAAGCACCCTTTTTCTATGTGTAAGGTTTAGACAGATGTTGTGTTTTGGGCTCTGCTATACAAACAGACTAAATGTATCAGTATGGCACAGTGAGATGTAATTCCCCCTCCTCATGTTGCACCCTGGCCCTGCTGTAACACTTGTTCACCTCAACACCCACCTTACTGACAATGAACATGTCCTGACGCCTGATGACACCCTGCTGCATCATGGATCGCAGAGCCTTGCCGATATCAGTTTCATTTTTGTAGCTGTATGCGGTGTCTATGTGGCGGTAGCCAGCCGCAATGGCAGTCTCTATTGCACCCTGGACTGAGGTGCGGGGAAGATGAGAAGACTGCAACAAATAAAATTTCTCTTCATTCCTACAATATAACCAACATATACTGTTCACATTATTTAATGCAGATCAGATAAGATGTAAACGACACACGTCAAACAAATTCTTGCAAGACGGCATGTGTGGCTAAACAGTTTGAAAACATGTAGAGCCAGAAATTACTCTTAACCTGCGTCATTATGGATAGTTTAAAGGAGGCTGATTCTTGATGTGTTCCATTTGACTTTGGAAGCCGGAATTACCAAGTTCCAAGTCAACAATTTCAATTTGAACCTGAAGTCAGACTTCTGAATCAGAAAGTCAGACACAGCTCACCTGACCTCGAAATCCAATATGGCTGCTTGGCGCAGTAACAGCTTTGAAAATGTAGGATATACGGTATATAAGCCCTTCTATCTTACATGTTTTCATCAAATCAGTCTTGCACACAGTACTGTCCAACTTCTATATGTGGACAAAACACCTGTATGCATTGTTATCAACTGGTATTTTTTAGTATCGGCTAACAATGGCTGATCTGCAGGCACGTGCACACATAGGGCCCAGGGGTGCTTGAGCCCCTGCCCTTTTTGCCTCGCATTAAAACGTGCCCTTTTTCTGTGTTTTTTTAATGAATAAATAAGTTCCTGTTGTGCAAAGGGATGTAAAAGAAATGACGGTATAAAAATGCACACACACACACACACAGATACTTCCACAGTCTTTGTGCCTGCCATAGACTGAGAGACAGGAAGTGACATCATTTTTGTTGTTTGTTGTTTTCTTCTTTTGTTATTACTGTTGACAACAGGCTACTTGTTTTTAGTTGACACAAACTGATTGATTGATCGATTGATTGATTGATTGATTGATTGATTGTTATTGATAACTTATTGACTGAGATTGATTTATTGTGACTAGAACTGTGATTGAGTCAATCATACGTTACATACATATTATACATACAGTATAACTCATTTATTGTAAATATTGTTTTCCCTTTATTGTTATTATTATTTTGAATTCCAAACGCCTGCTTTGGCAATATGTACAGTGTTACCTCATGCCAATAAAAGCCAACTGAAATTGAGAGAGAGAGAGAGAAGGAGGGAGAGAGAGAAGGTGGGAGAGCGAGAGAGAAAGAGACCTGCTGGAGAGAGAGAGAGACAGACAGACAAACAGACAGAGAGAGACGGACAGAGACAGAGAGAGAGAGAGAGAGAGAGAGAGAGAGAGAGAGAGAGAGAGAGAGAGAGAGCTGCATGGTTACCGATAACAACAGCAGCTGCAACATGGGCTCCTGGGGCCAGTTGTTCAAAACATTTCATCTGGATCAAAATTATCAGGATTTGGAAATCCCATTTTTTGCTATTCAGGATCAGTTAATCCGTCTTACTTTTAATGCCGGTTTTTCAAAGTAACATTAGATTGGATCACCTGGATCCAGATACACAGTTTTCAAGCAAATCCAGATTACCAGTGATCTAAACCAACAGATCGAATGGCATAATATTAGGAGACAGTGCCTATCATCCTACCATGGCTGATGACTCCTTTTCTTGCAGCAACAACACCTGCGCAGGCACGCTTCAACACTGCTCATTGCAAAACAAGATGTGCAATTGAGCGTTTAAATGGAGTTCTGAAGAGACGCTTTGCATGCCTTAACTACTTGCGAGTGGAGCTACGGGGAGCATGCAACATAATACTTGCGTGTATTGTCCTGCACATCATCACTACCAGGCACAATGTCCCTCTCTGTGATGATGTTTATGATGCACCTGAGCCTGTTGAAGAACCAGACCAACCTCTGGCCTTCTGTCAGAATGAGGGACTGACTGGACGTGTAGTCAGGGATGCAATTGTTAGAAATCATTTTTGACAGGTTCATCTCTGATGATTGTTTCTTTGAAAATAATATACAGTGATGAATGACACAAAAAAATTGTATATATTATTTTCGTTTGTTATTAAAATCTGTTTGGGGGGATTGTTTCATGGGGACAAGATCAGTTATATTTTTATTTTATTCTTACTTAACTATACTGAAAGGCTTAATTGGTAGCCTATGTCTACTTTATCTACTTTATCACTGTAATGGTTAAACAACTCAAGTGCAAAATATAAGTAAAAGTATATATACTAAATGATAAAAACGTATTTTTTACCAATTTTAAAGTTTTACTACATTTTCTTCCTGAAATCCACCTTGAAATCCTACCCCATGTTGGTATCAGGATAATCCTGTTTTTTTGGATCAAACTTATCCAAATCCTACTGAAATGTTTTGAAGAACACAAACTGAAGGTTTGATCCAGATCCAAACTTGGATTGGATTCTGTGATCTAATCCAATTTCAGAATCCTTCTTTCCCTTTTGAATAACCCATTTTCAAGATTTGATCCAATCCGATAACCAAAATCCGATCAGATTACCTTTAAACAGCTGGCCCCTGAAGATTATCCCTTTTTTTTGTTTTAAGATGAGATAAACTTTCAATTTTGTGTCAAATTTTGAAGAAGAAACACTTTTAGAGGAATTCCAGAAAGAAGGAAAACAGAAAAGAAAACAGAAGAACGGAGAGAGAGAGAGAGAGAGAGAGAGAGAGAGAGAGAGAGAGACACACACACAAAGCACATCAACAATATATTCCATTATGTGGCACAACAATCTAACTTACCCTTCCTAAAACTAAACCCAAAAAAGGGAAAGCAAGAAAATTGGTATGACTCAGAATGCAAAAACATTAGGAAAAAACTAAGACAATTATCCAACCAAAAGCACAGAGATCCAGAAAATCAGGACCTACGTATTTACTACGGTGACACACTCAAGCAATATAAACAAACACTGAGAACTAAAAAAGAACAGCACCATAAAAACCAGGTGAACCTAAGTGAAGAATCAATTTCAAATTTCAGTTTTTCAAACAGTTTCTGGGACCACTGGACGACCCCAAACAAAAGTAATAATAATTAGAACTGCAAGCAGTTATGAACGGGGGCCAAGCCTCCCCGTGCGACTTGGACCCCACGCACCACAGAGCCCACGGAAGTTGGCCCCAAAGGATGACGGGCTCGTGGCGAAAGTGAGGACACAGGCCAACGTCTGAGCCGTGGTATTCGCAGTAATGGGAAGTACACTGGAAGTGCAAAAGGCTGAATGTGTGCCGTTTTGGATTTGTTGTACTAAATCACGCCCACATTGACCAGTCATGACCACCTTCAATTGGCCCTACATCATACCGACCAAATGTCTTTAAAATCGGTGTCGCCGTTCAGGAGGTTGCACGGTTTAGCCTGCAGCACCACTTTTAGCGAGAGAAAAATAACAATAAAAACCCTTACAATTACAATAGGGTTCCTAGCATCGCTGGTCCTAGGAACCCACAAGGGAGTCCTCTCTGCCTACTGGCCCTGAGGCTGAGCAAACCATCAAGCACTCAGGTGGCACTACGACCACCTCAGAACATAAGACCCAACCAAATTATGATGAAAGAAAAAGAAAAATACATAGATTATTGAACAGAACTAATAGAATCCTAGAACAAAATGGAAATATATGTAGCCCTAAACAGACAGTACAGTGTGGCAGCCTACCTGCCCACAGTGTCTGACACCAAACTGAGGAGAACACTGACTAAGTACAGACTGAGTGAGCACAACCTGGCAGTGGAGGTAGGCCAGCACAGACAGACCTGGCTGCCCAGAGAGGAGAGGTTGTGATCTTACTGTGACCAGGGAACAGTAGAGACAGAGCTGCACTTCCTTAATCACTGCAGCCAATATGAAGATCTCAGAGACCAATATTTTACAAAAATAATAAAAATATTCCCAGATTTCCTGTACCTAAGTGACCCAGAAAGACTTCCTGTCCAACTGGCAGAGAGGGAGGACTGCTGTAGACTAGCAGTGAGATATGTAGCAGCCTGCCATGAGCTCCATAACTCTGTGAGCCCCCCGTCGCACATGGCTGATTAGCTAATAATCAACTTGTGACGTCCTATGTTACTCTTACCTCACTTCCATAGCCCCTCTTGTTCTCCATGCCCTTTTCTTTTACTGTTGTTTACTTATTATTGTTTATTATTGTTTCGTTTTGTTTTATTGTTTAGTATTGTTTATTGTGTCTATTTATGTTTATTATTACTGTTACGGTTTGTACTAAGATGCTTTGGCAACATTGTATTGTATGCAGTCATGCCAATATAGCCACTTGAACTGAATTGAATTGAATTGAATTAAATTGAATTGAATTGAATTGAGAGAGAGAGAAAGCAACAGCATCATCATGAGCTCCTGAAGATGTTCACTTTATTAAACTTAATTAAAATGAGATAAACTTTCAAGTTTTTGACAAAATTAGAAGAAGAAAAGAAGAAGACACAATTGCTGGAAGGAATTACCACCCTGAAAGCAAAAAACCCAGCAAAAAATACCACTCAACAGGAAAGCCAAAGAGCTAACCAACTGCTAACCAACTGCCAGACTAACTCAGTTAACTTATCTTCCCCGATGGATAACTGACAGCAAACTATGAAGAGGAAGCTAAAAAGAGGAAATTAAAAAAATCAAGTGAGTGAGAACACCAGGAAGACAATACAACCTATGAAAAAAAATGTAACAACAATAACTGTTATGACTAAATAAACCAAATCTAGCTTGGAGTTGTTTGGTCAGCTCACTCACAATAAACTAAGCCCTAGCAACCGTTACCAAGGAGTACCAACAGCAGCAGTCCAACAGCAACAGCAGAGGACCATGGCTCCTCCCACAGCCTGTACAGAGGCTATTCCTCTCCTCTACCCCCAAAAGGTTAAAAATGAAAGTGCCAGGAAGGGCTACAAACAAAAAGCATTAAAGGAAAAACCAAAAACACTCTTTTCTGACCGATATAAGTGTGGAGATATCAGCAATCTGATCTTCCTAACAGACCAGTCACTAGCATGGCACTCCTCCATCAGTGCCCACTACCCCTCTGTGAAGAAAGGGGGGATCTGTGAGAGGTAGAAGATCTAGACTCTGTCATGACAACAGTTAACTTGTATAAGAACTGGACTGGCATGGTGCAGGGGAACCTCAAACAATTTGAGCTGGACTTTCCCCTTATAAAGGAAAGGGCCCAACAGATGAAGTCCACCCACACCGACAACACCCATACTCTGCCAGCAACAGAGGAGAATGAGCCCACCAACCCAGAACAGGCCCAGGACCCCCAGCTGAACCACATCATCACTGACATGAAGGTGAAGTTCACAGAGTTGGAGAGAGAGCTGGTAAAATTAAGAGAACTGATCAGCCAACAGCCGACCCAGGACACCACAGGGCATCAAGACTCCTGTATCATCAACACAGAGCTGACCAAGCTTAAAGAGGACAGAGACAGCTACAAGAGAGAGCTGACCACCCTTAGGACTGAGGTAGGAGAGCTGCAGCAAGATACAGAGAACCACATGGTACTGCTGACAGCTCTGACAGAGGAGGTGAGGGAGCTGAGAAGAGAGAGAAAGAGCTACAGGAGATAGCTGACTGCTCTGTCAGAGGAGCTTCAGGAGAGAGAGAGCTACACAGGCCCTGAAAGAGCAGCTGGACACATACCCAGACCACAACCAGGACCCTGTGAGCCCCACTGAGACCAGGACCGACCAACTCAACACTCTCCCTCTACCCCCAGTCCCATCACTAGCTCACAGTCTAACACCACATCCAGACCTCCTACCAGCCCACAGACCATCACCACCCCTCATCCCTACAGACCAGCACAGCAGAGAGAGAAGCCAGACATTGTAATCCTCATCAACTCCAATGGCAAATTCATAAATGAAAAGAAACTCTTCCCCACCCACATAGTGGCTAAAATCTGGTGTCCAAACACCCAACATGCCATGGACTGGCTGTCAGAGGAGCAGCTGGGATCTCCAAGCCACATCATCATTCACACTGGCTCCAACAACCTGAGGAGCCATCAGGAGAGAGTGTCAGGGTCACTCAGAAGAGTGATAGAGAAAGCCTCCACCACCTTCCCCAACAGCAGAGTGGTCATGTCAACCCTGCCACCAAGGAAAGACTTCCACCCTGACACCATCCACAGGATCAACAGCAGCATGTCCAGAGACTGTGTCCTAGGGCCCAACGTCCACCTGGCTCACCACTCCACCCTGGATGTCAACTGTCTGTACGACCATGTCCACCTGTATAAAAACACAGTCCCCATCTTCGCCCGGACACTGACAGACGTCACTCTCAACGGAGACCAATCCACACGTCGCAGAAGGAGCAGCTCGACCCACAACCCCCTCAGACCAACAAGGCACTCCACTGGACCACCAACCAGACAACCCCCATGGAGACCAGATCACCCTCACCTTCCTTCACACCATGTGCAACTAAGACCCCACCAGGGCAGCTTTGATCCCCCTCAAACCAGACCAGAGCCACTCTTGCCCCCAAGGGTCCCACCACAACCCCAGCGACGGGAGCTACACCCTGGCCCACTGAGCTATGCTCAGGCAGTGAGGTGAGCAGCAGGCCATACCCTCACCACCACTCCTGCCCCTGAGCCCACCCCCACACAACGAGCTGAAAGACATCCAGCAGATGCTCAGCCTGCTCTGCTCTCACCTGATAGGTCAGGTACCACAATAGGCAGATTTATTTATTTATTTATTTATCTTTTTTTTTTACATTTGTTAATTTATCCATTTATTTGTAAAAAGAAAAAAAAGAGTGTTATGTTCTGAAAAAAAATGTTATTTCATATTAACTAGTGCATTGCCCGTAGGAAATATCTGTTCCTATAGAAAAGTGGGAGGTTAAGAGGCATTTTCATGGATGGCCAAATGAGGCTGTGTTTGATGGTGGAACGTCAGGGATATTTAGGTTTGTTGTGAAATCCGATATTCCAGGGTATAATTGGTCGTTTTTGACTATTTTTGATTTTGCCATTAGATTTCACCTTAAAAACTATTTGCTTGTTGTCATTATTTTCAGCACAACCTCACATGTGTGACTGTACAGTTATTTTTTCATTTTGACATACTGTATTAACACAATGGACCTAAAATCGCAAAAAAAAAGGGTTAGAGTAAAAGTTCGATTTTTTTTACTGTGAAAACCACAAATATGTTTAACGAACCATTTTTTATTACTTATAATGCAAATACAAATTGTTGTTTGCTAAATGTGTGCATACATTTTTAAAAAATTACAAAGTTATATGTAAGTATTTACATTTAAATGCAGGCAATGCTCAGGTCTGCCTGAGCTCCTTCCAGCTGAATGAAGAGCTGCACTGCCTGCTCCACATTCAGTTTCTACTCATTGTTTTGACTCATTAAACAAAAACCAACTCCACTACACACTAAACACACGACACCAAACACTACATAACACACTAACTACACTCTCCAAATACGCTAAATGTCACAAATCTCTCAACTCTCAATATTGCTGTCTCTACACTGACCGTCGTTGCCTGTCAATCATCCGCCGATGTCCCTCCCACAACTTCCTGTTCCTCAACAACCAAACTTGCTGCTTGGACACTTTCATGACAAAAGCCCGTTTTTACCATTTCTTCCTGCCCCAGACACAAAGCAAACGTGACGGCAATTTTCGTGAAAAAGTGTGGCGGACATTATTTACCCTAAGTCCGGTTTTGAACGTGCCGGTGGGTCCGGTCCATCAACTCGAGAGGTGGCCGTGTAGGTTGGCTAGCGGCTAACAGCTAGCTACACATGAACATCCACAGATTCCGATTCCACTTTGTTGTCCGCGCGTCTCCAGATCTCCTAAGACCCGAACAGACTCGGTCTGGACTCGTTTAGTCTCATTAATCCACAACAGTCAGTTTAGATCATGCACAGAACAGAATTGGACCGAACCGCCGGCTCGCAGGTATACATCCGTCCATCCATCCATCCATCCATTGTCATCCGCTTATCCGGGGCCGGGTCGCGGGGGCAGCTGCCTGAGCAGGGACACCCAGACTTCCCTCTCCCCGGACACTGCCTCCAGCTCTTCCGGGAGGATC
>CAEMYA010001158.1:236226-250196 GCA_903131615.1 Diplodus sargus
CATTAGTTAATCTTGGGAAAAAAGTTTCATCAAATATGGCTGGTGCATACACTGATACAAAAGCTATTTTCCTATTCCTTATGGTGGTGCAAATATAAGATATCCTTCCAGTTTGATCTTTGCTACATTTATCTATAGTGAAAGCACATTTCCGTGAGAACAGTATAATTGAGCCCTTGGTTTTAGTAATATCACTTGATGAGGCAGCAATCTTGTAGTATTTATTCTGTAGGCGACTCACATCTTTTTTGCGCAGGTGTGACTCCTGTATAAGCGCAATATCTACGTTCTTTCTTTTTAAATAATCCAGGAATTTGGTTCGTTTGACTGGTCCATTAAGGCCCCTAATGTTAACTGATATGATAGAAAGGTCAGCCATCATCCAAAAATTGTTGCATCTTGAAATATTCTCTGCCAAATCTCTCCTCTAAAGTAATTCCATAAACAAGGCACATACTGGTAGATATAAGCAAGGTGTGATATAAACCTAAAAAACAAAATAACCCCCTCCCCCCCTCTGAGACCGCAAAACCCCTCACCCGATTGTAAGATGCGTGGCCACATCAAGCGCAGTTCGCACAAACCCTAGCCCACCTCCCCCTCCTAACATATAATATTAATATAACACAGAAATCAGGTCCTGCCGTTTCCAAATATTGAACAACACAGTCCAGGACGTTACCTCTTTTAACAATCACCAGAAACTCTTGGAGAAGCAGTAAGAACAAATCAACCTTGTTGGCGTGTTAACCATCCTACCAAAATAATAGCTTGCTTAATAGTCAATGCACCTGAGTCCATTATGTTCTGTATGTTAATGCTGTACGCACCGTTGACTTACGTTAGTGTTCTCGAATCGCTTTGTAAAGTAGTCCAGTTGTTCCCCGCCCGGTGAGCCCGGACGTAATGTTCATGCTGCTCAGTCTAACTCCTGTTACGGAGTGTCTTGTGCGGTTGGCTCGGTCTCTGGTTCACCTGTTGGTTGTGGATCCAGGTGCGTGGTTTTCTCGCTCGCAGCATCGCTCGCCACATCCTCCAGTCCCAGATCCTCACAGAAGTCATCGGCCTCTCTGGCTGTGTTGAAGGAGAGCTGCCTCCCTCTGTGGGTAACTCTCAGCATAGCAGGATAGATGAGAAAGTTGGAGATCCCTTTAGCATGTAGCTTGTGTTGTGCCCCTACAAACTCTTGACGCCGCTGAATAGTGAATGCACTGTAGTCCGGCTTGAATCAAAGTGTTGTTTTCTCATCACGAATCGGTCCATTTCTCTGTACTTCTCTTGCTCCTTGAAGGATTGTTTGGCGATCTTGATATCTCAGGCACCTGAAAATCATGGTGCGGGATGCTGTAGCTTTGCCATATATTCGATGTGCTCTGTCGATTTCAATGACGGGCTTGTTCTGTAGCGAGGGGATCCACATCGGTAGTTGTTTTTGCAGAAATCCGATGGGGTCGTCTGCCTCGCGGCCCTCTTTAACCCCAATGATACGTACATTGTTGCGACGAGACCGGTCTTCCATCTCGGCTAGCTTTAGCTCAAATTTCTTCTGGTCTCCAACACAGGCAGTAACCACTTTGTTCATCTCCCGAGTCTTCCTCTGGGTATCGCCCACTTGTTGCACCAGATCATGTACGGTGGAGCCTTGCCTCTCTAGTTCAGTTCTGATGTGTTGTAGTGAGGTATTAATCTCTTGTAATGCTCCCTTGACTGCATTATGAACTATGGATTCCAGCGCACTCTGTTGCTTCTCCAAGACTTGAGCAATAATGTCCTCCATGCTTAGCTCTGCGGTAGCGTTAGCTAACATGTTAGCTGATCTTCGTTTCTCCGCTGCTAATTTAGACGACAAAGATGCTGTTTTTTTCGGTTGGCCAGGCATCGCATTTGCTTGTTGCACTAAGGAAAAAGTAATTCCAGACCGAATAGAGTGAAAAAGACCTGATTATTAAATGAAAAGCGGAGGTCGGTGAGGAGCCCTAGTCTTCAGCGACCATTGCGGTTGCTGGCCACGTGACCATTTGTCCGATATATATATATTTGAAGCTTTCACAAACACCAACTCTGATTGCCTTCAGGTGTGACTCTTGTCGTGTGTGGAGTTTTCAGCCTACTTTGTTGTAGAGTAGATTTCCCAAATCCGAATTCTCTCAGTCAGCTCCGTCTCAGCTCGGATGCAGATGTAGAGGCGGTGTAGCCACTGGATGATGACAAGGCGGCTTTCCCGATGACGTCGTTTTACCGGCACAGCGGGGATTCCGTCTGAATGCTCCGGGTCTGTCGGCTTCAGAACCGCCGGAATTCGATGCCGTCTCAGGTCGAGCGTCCTCTGCCCAGCGAAGTGTCTCGCTTGAGATCGTTGGAGGCGGTACGGGCGAAGTTGGCTGACAATTCTTTCGGCTGCAGGTTATCTTTCTTCACGGTTTCTTGAGCAGCTAAACTCCACCGACTTTGGAATGGTTAAACCTAATCAGAGTCTCGGTAGAATTGGTGAATATGGAGCTCCGAATATATATGTATATATTAACTTGACTTCTTGCGCAAAATAACTGGAAAAGAAACGCCGGCCGGACGAACTTTACCTATTACTAAGTACAAGAAAACAAAAATGACTTATTTGGCTTGAATACGATACGTTAGCGATATAAAATAATACAAAAAGATTAAATTTCGCTCTTGCTTAGATTTCAAAGAAGATCTTTCCAAAAATAAAAGCGTGTCTCACTTGAAGAGCATTCGTTACAAGTGTCTCAAGTTTTTTCTAAAACTTCTAATTTTTCTAAAAATTTCTAAGTCCCGGAGCTTCAAAAATTTAGCAAAGTACAAAAGTAAATGGAAAAATAAAGAAGTTACGCGCAAAAAGAAAAACGAGCGACGATTAAAAAGAAGAAGAAGAGGAACAGACTAAGAGTTAAGAGCAAGAGTGCAAGAGCGTAAGAGTGTAAAAGAGTGATGGGACACGATGTGTCTCTTTTTAAGGCTGAGGAGAGGGCGGCTCCGAGGAGGCTCGTCACGTTGTTCCCTCCAGGCCATATGTTCACTGATCAAATCACCGGGCCTACTTGTTGCTGAATAAAACTATCCGTCTGAAAGTTTTAAGATCGCGATTGACTGTTCACCTAAATCCACCACGAGTTTTCACATAAAACATTTGGTTACATGATCAAAAGGAAACAAACGGAATTGCCTAATAGGCAAAAGGAATGATCAGTTATAATACATGCAACACACAGATACATAACCTCCGCCAGCATTGATGGCTCGAATCCGTTTCACATAGTGCTGACTTATACTTTGAAACATATTTTGGAGGTGAAAGACAGTACAGATAAACATTAATTGTGGATTACATTACTTAAGAAAGTCCTCTGGGAACTATACCAAAACTTATCAGGAGGTGGCACTGTGGCTCCATCAGGAACTCAGACATTAAAAATTAACAATTGGGGTTACAGTTAGGATCACATCTAGAAAATAAGAAACATATCAAAATGTAGATCTGGTCCTGCTGTGGAAGAATATATTGTTAAAGAAAGGATAATAATTAATTCTTGGCATCTTTTTTTTAGATTAGGCCAATCACCAGGACCCTCCTCCACTTCTCTTGTTAGTATGGAAATGTTTATGGTTCTCTTTATTTCACGGTAGCATGGGACACTTCGGATGATGGTGGGTATCCTTACACAAGGCTCTTGTTCTCGGACAGGAAGTTGGGTGAAGGAATATTAAGTCCAACAGATATGCTTTTGTTTGTAACCACAGTTTATAATATAATAGGTGATTGAAGGGAGTCTGGTGGTTTTTCTTGTGGACTGGGAAAGGAGTCTCTTCCCGCAAGCAACATGTCACATGGTGTCTTCTAACTAGCAGGGTGCAGGGAGAAGGGGAAAAAGGGGCCAGGTCATGAGGAGGTGACAGGGAATTAGGTGATAGGTGAATTGGACACAGACATGCAGATCGCATCTCCTTGTTTTGGCATAAGCGACGAGGGCAAGTTCCTACACCACCTTACTGCTCCCACCACACAGGATGGCGGAAGGATGGTCTCCGTCTCTGGCTTCTCCTCTGCCGGGGCGAACTGGCATGAGAGGGCGTCGGGCTTCAGGTTTTTTGGGCCTGGTCTGTAGGTGAGCTTGAAGTTGAATCGTCCGAGGAAGAGTGCTCACCGAGCCTGACGGGAGTTCAGCCTGCGTGCTGAGCGGAGGTAGGACAGGTTCTTATGATCGGACCAAACGACGAACGGCTGGACCGCCCCTCCAACCAGTGCTGCCACTCCTGAAGAGCTAAGACCACCGCCAGCAACTCTCGGTTCCCCACGTCGTAATTTCTCTCTGCGGGGGTGAGGCGACGAGAGAAGAATGCGCATGGATGCAGCTTTTGGTCCGCAGGCGAACGCTGGGAGAGGACGGCCCCCACCCCTGAATCAGAGGCATCCACCTCTACCATGAACTGAAGGTCAGGATCTGGGTGGATCAACACAGGAGCATGAGTAAACATATTTTTCAGTTCGTCGAAAGAAGTTTGAGCAGCATGTGACCATTCATGGACTTGTTTTTGCGACGTTAGCTGGGTGAGAGGGGCGGCTATGCGGCTATAGTTTCTGATGAACCTCCTGTAATAGTTTGCAAAGCCCAAGAATCTCTGCAGCTGCTTTCGGGTGGTCGGGATAGGTCAATTCTCCACCGCCTTCACCTTGGTCGGGTCTGGTCTGAGCTGCCCCTTCTCCACTATGTAGCCTAGAAAAGGGACTGTGGTGACGTGAAACTCACATTTTTCAGCTTTAACGAACAGTTTTCCATCAGTCTCCTTAACACTTCTCTAACATGACTCACATGTTCTTCATAGGTGCGTGAAAAAATTTTAATATCATCCAAATACACAAAAACCACTCTGTTCAGCAAATCTCTTAATACATCATTCACTAGAGCCTGAAAAACAGCAGGCGCGTTTGTTAAACCAAAGGGCATCACCAAGTATTCAAAATGTCCCAAATGTGTGTTGAACGCCATTTTCCACTCGTCCCCCTCTCTAATTCGGATGAGGTGATAGGCATTCCTTAAGTCTAGCTTTGAAAAGATTTGGGCCCCGTGAAGGGGACCAAAAGTGGAGTCAATGAGAGGGAGCGAGTATTTGTTTTTAACTGTTATGTTGTTCAAACCTGTAAAGTCAATGCAGGGGCGTAGGGTGTTATCCTTCTTCTCCACAAAGAAAAATCCAGCTCCAACTGGGGACGAAGACGGGCGGATGAGGCCTGCAGCTAAAGAGTTATTAATGTAGGTCTCCATGGCTTCTTTTTCCGGTTTGCAGAGGTTGTAGAGTCTTTTGGTCGGGAGCGGGGAGCCTGGGAGTAAGTCTATGGCGCAGTCGTAAGGTCGGTGCGGCGGGAGTGAAAGGGCCCGGTCTTTACTAAACACTTCACGCAAGTCATGATACTCACAGGGAACGTTAGTTAAGTCTATTTCCTCCGGTGGTTCGGGAGCACTGGGGCTTCTCTCAGGAGTGGCGGAGTGTAGGCAGTGTGCGTGGCAGAGATTACTCCAACTATGAATGGTGGACGTCGTCCAGTCTATGTGGGGGTTATGTTTAGTCAGCCAGGGTAACCCAAGAACTATGGGGGTCAAAGGGGATTTGATAACGTACAGTTCAATATATTCTTGATGGTTGCCCGACAGGGTTAGCTTTAAAGGTTCAGTTTTGTGAGTCACGATGTCCAATTGTCGGCTGTCTAGGGCCAAAACTTCTTTTGGGACCTCTAGTTCAGTCATCAGGAGGCCGTGTTGCTCAACGAGGTTAGCGTCAATGAAATTGTCATCCGCCCCACTGTCTACTAAGGCTTGGACCGGAATTGTCTGTTGTGACTGATGCAACATACCTTTTACTTGGACCCTTGCAGGGGAGGAGGAGATTCGGCTCACCAGTGCCCCCCTTTTCACTGACGAGCCTGGTCTTTTGGCACCTCCGGGCATTGGGCGAGGAAGTGTCCCTCCTAAGCACAGTAGATGCAGAGCTGGTTGCGCAGGCGCCGCTGTCTCTCCGCAGGGGCAAGTCGGGCTCGTCCCAGCTGCATTGGCTCATCCCAAGGTGCTGGTGCCGGCTTCCCAGGAGGGGCCTCCGGTTGGGCGAGGCAAGGAGAGGGTGGCGATGGTAGAGAAGCCGCTGTGGTGGTGTAGACAGGTGAAGGGGAGAAGGGGCGGAACCTCTGCCTGTCTGTTCTCTCCCTACACCTCTCTCACACTCTGTTATATAGACGAATGGCTAATTCCATCAGCTCCCTCAGTGAAGAGGTTTCGTCCCTCACAGCTAACTGGTCCTTAATGTCACCTGACAATCCTTTTAGAAATACTGCTTGGAGAGCGGACTCGTCCCACCCGCTCTCTACTGCCAAAATCTGGAAGGTTACCGCGTACTGGGCGACTGACTGCCCCCCTACCTGTCTTAAATTCAGTAGCTGGCCTTCAGCCTCCCTCCCTTTAACGGGATGATCAAAAACCCTCTTCATCTCATCAGAGAAAAGCTTGTAATCTGTGTTTAAATCAGGTCGCTGACTTGAGACCGCCAAAGCCCAGGCCGCAGCTTGCCCAGAAAGCAGACTCATTACAAAAGCTATCTTAGACTGAGAAGTGGAATACGTACTGGGTTGCTGATTGAACACTAATGAGCACTGGTGTAAAAACTGAGCACATTACGGCTGAGTGGCGGAGGTGGACCCAAAAGCGGCAGACTGGGAGATAGCACAAAAAGGCTTTATTAACAAAAGGTTCAAAATGAGCAACAGAAAGTGTCCGTGGCTGCAAACAGCAGGCGGCAGGAATAACAAAGGAAGTCCGCGGCGTCTGAAGGCAGGCTCAACAAAGGGTGTCCGCGTCTGAAGGCGGCTGGAGACTGGAGGCAGGTTCGCAGGGGGAAAACAAGGCAGCGAGGCACCAAGCTGATAAAGAAAGCACAGAAACGAAATCAGAACAAAACTCTTCTCTCTTCTACCGATGAGACGGAATTATCTGGCACAGGAGTTGAGTCAGGGCCGGCTTCTTATAGAGTAGGTGATTAGGTGGGAATGAGAACCAGGTGTGCCTTGCTGCGCTTGGCTAAGTGGGTCAGCTCCGCCTCCCGCCGCTCTCCAACACCGCAGGTAAAGCAAGGGGAGAAAAAAAAACACAAGGTGCACACAAATATGCATCCCCGAATAAATCGGGGCAGCACGAGCCATGACAAAGAGGCTGGGATACCACAGCTCAGTGTACTGGCTGCTCCAAGAACCAGTAGTCTGTGGGAGCCGTTTCAGTCCAGGAAGTCAGGTGGGGTCGACTCTGCACAGCCGGTTCTGTGTGTCAAATGTGGTGACTCTGGGACATGAAGTTCAGCTCGCAGGTGCAAACATGGAAAATAACGCTCCTTATGCCAAACTGAATGGTAGAACTGACACTCCATGGAGAGCTCACTTAGGCCTGAGTGATGGTGTTGGACCTGAATGGAGAGCACTGTATAAACCACCACTGATCAAAAGAGCTGCTGACCTGCAGTGGAGGGTTTTATATAGTATCGTTGCTGTGAATGCAATTTGTCTCTGTCATTCACTCTGATGTGAGTCGTGTCCATTTTGTCCTCATTGTGAGACTGTTTTTCATTGTTTCATGGAGTGTTGTCGACTGCTGCCTCTGTTTGCGATGTTGGAACATGTTTTCAGACTTCAGGGAGTTTTTTTCGAAGCAGATGTTCCTTCTGGGCTACAGGTACTCTCAGAGGAAAAAAGACAAATGCCAGCTTTTAAATTTCATTGTGGGGAGTGCAAAGATGGCCGTGTATCTGAGCAAAAGTAACACAATAGAGACAGCTGTGGATGATGATGCTGTTTTCATGCTTATAAAAATGTTGAAAGCCCGTTTAAAAATAGATTTTAATCATTATCGAATGATGAGAGATCTGGAAAAGTTTTCCAGTGTGTGGTGTTAGAAACATGTGCTCTGCAGTGTTGTTGATGACGAGCTGTTCTTTGAACGTGTACTGAGATGGTTTGGATTCTGTGAATCTATAATATATTGCATTTTTAATAAAGTATTGTTAAAAAAATTCTCTCTCTGTCTCACTCTCAGGACACAGATGAACCAGACTTTGTCAACAGAGTGATTGAGATTCAGGCATCATTAAGGAGAAGAGGAAGATGTCATGTTCACTATAAATGGAATATTTCTCTGTTTCATCATTAGTTTGTGTGAGATTGAGCTGATTCATTTTTTATCTTAATTCTAAATATCTTAAATACGAAATATGTTAAATTCTTATCAATCCATGATGTGTGCCAGTATGTAAGTAAGTCACAAGTAGAACAAACAGGGGCCAAATAACTAACACGTTCATGTCCATTCAGTAAGTTAACCTATGCATAAACACGATACATTTGAAGTCACTTGTCACACTTTGTTGCATCATGCTGATCTGAATGCACAGAAGCTGTTTCTGGCACCAGAACCAAAGAAAGCAACAAAAACAAGATGGATATGGTGCATAAAGCATGACACTCGCTTTCTCAAACAAGCTAAGGTGTTCAGCCATTCACAGGAAAATGTGGGAAAAGTATCATCATTGCAGCAGGTGAAAAAGCTCTATCACTCTATGGGGGCGAAAAAAATTAATCACTGGGGGTGGCATGTTTTGGATGGGAGATTTATGCCAATAATGACCGATCAGCCTGCGGCACCACCAGAAATACTGGATGTAGTCCGCTGTAGTTGCAAGAAAGACTGCAGCACAAAGAGATGCACATGCAAAAAACACGGACCCCTTGTACTGCCATTTGTGGAGAAAGTCATGGTACTAGCTGCACAAAGTCACAGTTGCCTGATTTATCAGATGAATATGACCCAGAGGGGAAGAACTAAGCAAAGAACAAACCAGGAACTGATATAGGGGTGCCAGAACCAAGAGCCACAGAGAAGGGGTCGAGGACCCAGGCTGGATTAAAAAAAAAGAGGATTGAAGATTTGATTTGAATCAGTGCTGTTGTTAATTGTCATGTTTGTCTGTGCTGCAGGAATGACTTTAATAAAACATGAACTTCTGGCTCTGAGTCTCTGTCTGAGCTCTGATTAGCTGTGAGCTTTTAGTACTTTAAGTCATGAGTGGTTCATACACCAGCAGCTGGTCATGGTGACAATCTAAACTGCTCCTATTCACGTGGTCATTCTATCATGTGTGTATGGTTTACATGTGGAGACGACTGCTGAATTAGAAGCAGTCATAGAATTTTGTGGTTGATGAATTAAAGTTATTAAAGGTGAGTGTTGGACAGTAAACTGATGATCATGTACGGAGTGCTGAGGAAACACTGAGAACTTTTAGTAAACAGGAAGTTGATCATTTCACTGTCAGTAAGGACATGGATTAATCATTAAAGTATAACTGTAGATCTATGTAGCTGAAACATAATTATTTCAACTCACTCTTTCTATGATTTAACATGAATACTGTTAAAGACTGTGTGCTGCAAACACAAGAGACCAAAACTGGGTGGAACCAACATGTATGAAACCATCTTTGTCTCATCGTTAACACTTCTGAATAACCAAAAGCATTTGATGTGAGGTTGCATTTTTATATTTTAGATATATATAAATATGTGACCAATATATATATATGTATATACTTTTTATAAAAATGCAACCTCACATCAAATGCTTTTGGTTATTCAGAAGTGTTAACGATGAGACAAAGATGGTTTCATACATGTTGGTTCCACCCAGTTTTGGTCACTTGTGTTTGCATAAGTGTGTGTATGTATGCAGATGAAGGAGACCTGTTTCTGTGTGTGGCTGATAAACCAAAGTGACCATTCTAAAGAGAAGTGGTGGGTCATGAACAGAGCTCTGAGAAAAACCTGAGAACTAAAAGGAAACAGGGAAGTTGGTTTGCTGCTTCTGTCAACAAGTCCTCCACACAGCTCTCTGAGACAAAATGTCTTCATCATGTGCTTCACAACTGTGTTCACTGTTGATGTATTGACTCTTTATTCTTTGACTGGAACTCTTTCCTTCAGTTACGCTTTGTTAACAGATCATCCAAATCTTTACCTCCTGTGACTCAGTTTCCATTAAAATACCTGATGACTCCAGTATTTAACAGTCCCAGCTGGTGAGACGTCAGCTGTATGAGAAGCAGCTCTGTGTAAAGGTCCAATTTAAAAAGGCAAAACTAAAATATTTTATTTGTCTTATGAAACACTGTCTGTCTGTCTGTCTGTCCTGAAGGACTCACATCCTCCTTTGTCCCTCTGATATGTGTCTATGTCTACATCTGATATCTACTGATCACCAAAGTCATGACTACATGTGATCAGTACATGAAGTTGTCATGGTGCTGTGGTTTCTGTCTCCTTTAATTTGAGTTTTATGTGTTTCCTGGGTTTTTGTGTTTTAGTCTGTGTTGTGTTTCCCTCCTGTGTTCCTGAGCTCCTCCTCAGCCTGATATTTCCTCTACACCTGCCCTGCATCAGCTTTATTAGTCCTGTCCTGTTCCCAGTGTTGTTCTCAGCCCGTCAGCTCCTTCCTGCTCTCTTGCTTCCTCCACTCATTCCCCTCACCTGTGTTTCTCCACCTCTCTCCACCTGCACCTCATCCCCTTGTTACTTTAGTTTGGATTTAAGTCCAGTCATTAGTTCAGTCTTTGTCAAACTGTCGTGTTCTTGTTCCTGCTGTTACTTTGAATAAATGTTCATCCACCTTTTCTGACCCAGTGTGAAAAAGTTATCTTTTAATATTTGTTCAAATATGTTTAATATCATTGTTATTGATGAAATATGTACTAAAGCAGAAGTTAAGACATACAGGCTCCAGTAAATCTCCTGATCAAAATCATATTCAAGAATAAGTCATCTGCCTGCTGAAGACTTCCTCACTCACAGTGTGTGAACAGGAAGGACTTCTCTTATTTCTGCAGTGTTTTAGTCGTGCGAAACCAGAAGTCTGTTTGCTTTTATTTCACGTCTTCGTCAGGACGTCTGTTACTGGGTCTGTTGGAGCTCTGCTGACACAAAATGATCAGATTTTTAAAAGACAATTATTTCTCCGTTTGAGCTGCAAGTTGATTTGGTAAGGTCACATGTTACTGCTTTTTATTTTTTCAAATGTTTAGATATTCCTGCTTTAAAAGATAAAACATGACACATTTTATTTGTTGGTTACACAAATTAGAAGTTGCCTCAGTGACATTTTATTACATCTATGATATCAATCTAACTCACACTGGTACATTTTTGGTTTTCAAATCCAGGTGATGAGTGTCGTGTCAGTCCTGTGTGTGAATATGGTGACAGCCAACATGTTGCTGAGCCTCTCCTTTCTCTCAGGTGAGCTGTTTTCACTCACTTTTATTTGGAGACGTGACTTGAATCATTGGAGTGTTTGTGTCTCTGGGTTTGGTCACCAGCGGGGGTCAGACTTGTGTGGGATTAAGTGGAGATTGTTATCTGCTTCTTGTAAACTGATGAAATGACCATTAACAGACTGTAGAATGAAAACAGCCACAATGTAAAATATTTCTGCAGAAGTATATTTTGTCTTCCTGTTAATGAAGATTTTCTTAAACATTTTGTTTATCATGATTCTGGTTCACAGGTGCCCTGGCTGTTTGTCCTCAGAAGTCAGCCCTCTTCATCACTGCACCAGAGACGACGGAAGCACTGAGTGGATCTTGTTTGCAAATCCCATGTAACTTTAGACCTGAACCAGAACAAAAGTTTGACAGCAGCAGAGAAATCTTTGGAGTGTGGATTGAGAGTGACAACAGATTTGGCCTCAATCCAAACAATGTGATTTTCAACAGTAGTCAACCAGATAACATCTATCCCATGAAGATAACTGGAAACCTGAGAGAGAAAAACTGCACCACTTTATTTTCCAGTTTAATCACAAGTTACACAGACAGATACTACTTCAGGATTGAGACAGAATCAATCAAGGCAACAGCTTCTTGTGATCCTCTTCAAATAAATGTTAGAGGTAAGAGAGTTTAGTTTCTTTCAGTCAGAGTATAATGTTATTGTTCGGAGTAAAAGGGGAAATAAGTTACACTTTCCAGTTTTTATTTTGATTAAACACTGAGTGTATAGTCATATTTGGACATTAGATGGACACATTTTGAAAATAAACAAAAGTGTCAGTTTCAACTTTGGAATTTAAAAACCCAAATTAATAATTTTCACATGATTTCTTTCAAATCTGTGTGTGATTTGAACCCACAGATTCTCCTGGTCGCCCCACAATTGAGATCTCAGGTGATCTGAAGGAGAAGGAGTCTGTCACTATAACCTGCTCAGCTTTCACTCCCTGTCCACACTCCCCTCCTAAACTCACCTGGAATCTCCAACAAGACTCTCACAACAGAATAGAGAAAAACACAGATGGAACCTTTACAACTAAAATCCAGGAGACCATCACTCTGTCAGACCAACATGATGGATACAACATCAGCTGTTCTGCCACATATCCTGTGAATGAAGGAAAAGATGTCAAGACAGCAGAGGAGACAAAGACTCTCAGTGTTTCATGTAAGACAAGCAGAGTTTGTTATTGGATCCTGTAAGCACATGATACAAATAAAGGATCTTATTCAGGCTCTGATGTTACTCTCATATCTCACATCTCTGTCACATTTTCCTCAGATGCTCCTAAAAACACCTCAGTGTCTATCAGTGCATCAGCAGGTAGCTGGGTGAACCTGACCTGCTCCAGCAGAGCCAAGCCTCCCGTCAGCAGCTTCACCTGGTTCAGGAACAGCAAAGATGGACTGATGGAAGTAGCTGAAGGACACTTTTACAGCTTTGATGTGACAGATGGAGGAGATTATTACTGTGAGGCCACAAATGATCTCGGTAACCAGACGTCATCACAGATCTATTTGAATGGTTCAGGTAAATATAGAACTGAACTGAATCTGCTCATTTTAATTCACACTTTTCCTCTTCTCTTCTTCTGCATTGCTTATTTATTTATTTGTTTACTTGTTTAACTACCCAGTACGGAATTTTTATGAAATGATTCTAGTTTAATAAAATTCTGCTTGGAGAGAAAAGAGCTGCTCAGCATCTCGTGGTGGCTGGAGAGCATTTATTGTTGAATAAAGTTTGTTCTGTTAATGAAGTTCAGCTTTGTGAGAACTCAGTCATGGAAAGATGCTCTGAAAACATTTCAGCTGAGTCAGTTTGACTCTCAGTGTTTCATGTTAGACATTTTATTTTGGTTAATGAAGTGCTGAAGGTTGTGTTTTATGATGTACAAGTTTACATTTGAGGTTAACAGAAGGAATTAAAGTTCAGGATGTTTCAGAGTCGTAACATTTTCCATTAAGGAGAAGGTGACCGTGCTGTCTTGTTGCAGAGTTTGGGCTTTCTGTCTACGTTACAGTGAAGATCCTGGGAGTCATAATGCTCTACTGTACAATCGTCATCTTTGAGTGGTGAGACCAACTTTTCTATGATGTCATCATTTCCAGCTACAGACTTATTGTTCTCTTTAAAATGTTTCACTTGTATTCATGTTTATTTATTCCATCTTCTTTTCTTTCAGCTACTTCAGATCAAGATGCTGCAACAAACCAGTGAAGGTAAGCTACTAGATGAGGACAGCTACATTATTCTGTCAACAGTCAGTTGTCTTCATCTCATTAAGGAGCTAATCTCACTTTATATTAGACTTTGATTCACCAAGACAAGCTGAAGGTGCTGCTGCATTTCTCTTTGAGCTGCATTAAACTCACTGCAGAGCACCAACACCTCTCTCTCTCTCTCTCTCTCTCTCTCTGAGCGCATGCGCGAGCGTGGTGAGTGTGGAGTGAGCCTGGTGAGTGAGCGACTGTGATTTCTATCTTTTTTTTGAGTGTTTTTTTTGTGTATGTGTTTTTTTGTTTGTGTTTGTTAGTGAGTTAGTGGTTTTTTCAGTTGTTTTCAGGGCAATCGGGCACTATGCCCGTTGTCGGCAGTCAGG
>CAEMYA010001159.1:0-51393 GCA_903131615.1 Diplodus sargus
CTTTTGGTTTAAATTGTCATTTTGAATTTTGAAAATTGTCAGAAATGGATTCAGCATCCTTAATCACCCCCAAAACCACTCCAATATTGTCCAAATCGGTCAAGCACTTGCTGAAATATTGCCCATATAGGCGATCAGTACTAATTAATGCTAATAATGCTAGTTATGCAAATTGCCCAACATATGCAAGCTATCATCGATCAGTTTCTTAATACTGGGGACCCATACTGTACATTTCTGACATAAAACTTTGGTGTACTCAACGTTTCCGGGTTCACAATGGGGCTCTATGGGCTGGCAATAGATTATAGACTGCTCACCTCTTTGCAAATGCACCTGTAATGACTCATAATTATCAATTACAGGGCCAATAAAGATTATACTTTTTCAATACTGGTCATGTATTGAAGCTTTAGTTATGTAAAAGTTCATACACATAAATAAAACCATAAAATCATAACTTTGGGATTCATTTGAACACTTTATCTTGTGCAGGAACTCGAAAATCACTGTGTTTTAAGCATATTTCAAAGATAACGATATACTGCTATTATGAAGTTTTTTTTCTGAGGGCTCCTAGGCCAAAATTACATTATAGACCCTAAGGAAACACCTTGCAAAATTTGGTGCTTTTATCACCTCGGTAACGGTATTTTCACTATGCCACCGGACTATTAAGGCTTTTACACAGAGCGTCATTGCTATGAATAGCCGTTTCATACTGTGACCAGAACTCTTGCCACTGGCTTATTTGTATTTCTTGATTATCAACTTTGGCAGTCCATCGGTCTGGTTACTTAGTGATCCTTCTGAACTTGCATCGCTCACCCACGCCCTCACAGCCTCCTGCGCCATCTGTATGATCCTGGTGGCGCAAGCCTTCCATGTGAGAATGCGGTCCTGGTACTCCTGAGTGCTTGTAATCTCCTCCTCTAGCCCTTCCATTGGCGTTTCATTCTCAATGCCTTTGACTAAGTCCATTAAACTTTCTTCTTTGGTCGACAACACTGACATCATTTCAGAGGGCTTATCACAGTCGAAATCATCCTTGCTCACCTCCCCTTCAATACGAGTCAACAGCTTCGTTGTCAAGGTGCGTATTAAACCCTGCTTCCGTCTCAGTCGTTCTTAGCGCTTGGCCATCTCTGCGTCTAGCTAGTGTAAGCCAGCATTAGCCAGCGTTAGCTTCCAACTTCGAAAAAGTTCAAAGTCTTATAATCTTGACTTCCCGGGTTTCAGCACCAAAATGTTATGTTGTGGAAGCTTCATAAACCACCCAGACAGATGACATTGAAACTGAACACTTTACTGATAAACATACTGCAGTTAACAAAAGGAAAGGCGGACATATTCTCTTCTTAGACTTAGTTACATAAAAAAATTCAAAAAACTCATTACTTCCTGTCACTTCAAAATAAAAGCGCTATTAAAGGGGTCACTTCAGGACACAGTATCAAACTGCATTACAATTTGCTTTTAACAACATTAAACAATTTCACAACAGTATCGTTAGCATTTGGGTAGCTTCCCACTTTCAGTTTGTTGGAGGTTAGTGTTCAGACAGAAGTGTGTGTCTTGTGCATTTTGCACAAGAGGGCAGCACTGAGCTGTGCTAATATACCTGAGTTTCGGGCGCATCCAGGTGAAGAAGAAAAAAAGACGTTGCCAGCGTTTGAATGATCAATGACTGAATGAATGAGAGATAAGTCTGCGATTGTCCGGCTTGAAAAATAAATCCTGCTTCAATGCAAAGGAAGCTTCAGCGACGCTGTTGGTATGTGTAAGGATGTGTCTTTTTATGTTTATCCTGCAAAGCTGGTTTGGGTTGACATGCACTGAGACTATAATCATTGATAATTAATGAGCGGTAGCGGCTGTGTGAGATGCTGCACAGTCAATTGTTAAGACGAAAAGTGTAATCAACGAGTGATGACTCAATCTAATGTTTGATCTTGTAAACGTTTGACAATGAAAAGATATTTAAAATAATTTGTTTAAAGTTTTTTTTAATCTATTTTTGCATACACATTTATATTCAATTTTGCCGATGGATTTTGTGTGGCAATTAACTACAATTTATTATGATTGTGTAGGCCCATGACTGGTGTAATTAGACTGAGTTTGAGAATGTATTTGTGTTAATCATTAATTTAACTCACTTGATTATTAATCAAAATTGTGATTATCATTCATGAAATGTGATTCAACATACTAATTTAGTAATCTTGTGTATATCTGTTTCTTTATGATTTGTGTTGAAGGTTATGAACCTGAAACCTGAAAACCTAAACCTGAAAACTTAAGTAAATACAGAAAAGAAGAAAGGAAAAAAGGAACTGAGTTGTCCATTGCATCTTCTGTTGTGATTTAGGCCTCTTTTCAAGTTCGGGCAGATATTGAGGAAAAAGAAATCAGATAATTTGACAGGTAGTTTGGAGGTTGCTTTTGTTGTTTCCCATAGCAATGGGAATTTTGAAGGCACAGACACTGTACTGGAAGGAAAGGAGAATGCTTACTGAAGTAGTCGCCCAATGGCAGGCTTATACCCACAGTCTACATACAGTGAGTTGGGTGACGCAAGTTTCACTAAATGTAATATATTCATTTGTAATAACATATGTGAAAAAACAAACAAAAATGAAGTTATAATGATCTCTGTGCCCCAGTAATAGAGTATACATGTGCCAAAATTGAAGTGACAATAATCTCTGTTTTCTACTAGTACGGTCTACATGGGCCAGAATCGGTGATCGATTATTTTGGTCTGCACCCACATGCAGGAATGTCTCGGGGTTTTCCTCACTTTACTAAAAGCTCTGAATGAGGAAACACAGTATCACTCGTGTGATTATTTATCCCTCTTTTCCAGGTATGTGATGGATGTTGTGGACCATGAAACTGTTGTTAGTTGTTTTATGAGTTGTTTTGACTGTGAGGAGAACATGTATGTGATGTGTAACTAAGCTAAACTATGTTACTTAGTTTCTACAAGTAAGTTCTGGCGAGCGCAATTGCCGCTATCTTGCATGAATACATGAAGTCTTTTCATTGTCTATGTGTGTACATGCACACTGGTGAATGTATTTTGCGCAGTTTTATTTTGTTTGTGTGGTTTTGTTTATTTGTTCAAGTTGACTTGCTTAATTTGCAACGTTTGTATATGTAAAGGTTATGAGTTCACTGAGCTGTATTTCATAAGACTAAGTGATGATACTAAACTGATGAGGAAATGGTGAATTATGTGAGAAATGCTGTATTGTATTTTATTAATAATCTCGATGCAGTTGTTGTACTATGCAATTTGTGTGTTAAAAGACTGCCAGTTTAGCTTGTTAAATTATGGTACAGTTTAAAAAAACAAGTAGCATTTAAATACGATTGGTGCTGTAAACATACTAGACATAGTATCTACTGATGTATGTGTGCAGATGTACTCTGTTTCATTGATGTAAAGTGTTGTGAGACATGATTACTTGGACTTTACTAAAAGCTCTGAATGAGGAAACAGTATCACTCGTGTGATTATTTATCCCTCTTTTCCAGAGTGTAACATAAACAGCCACCACTTTGGCCACAAATAGCAATGCCAGGATAACAGTACTTAAATCTAAAATCTAGTGTATCAGTGGCAAAGTTAGAAAATAATGGAAAAGTCATCAAACTGACTCATTAATTTTAGTTACATGGAAATATCTAACTATAGTTTGTTAACATTAGCAATCCTAAACTAATAGTCATACCCAGTGGATAGTGAAGCCTGAAACTGTAGAAGTACTATTACATGTCATAGCATAGTCATGTAGAAGTAAAAGTAATCACACAAGAGCTCAAAGGTACAAGCTAAATGGACTGGAATTATTTCAGCCACAGAAGCTCAGAACAAATCATCATCTCCTGATTAAATAATGTGCCACATTTAAGCAAGGATAATATTCTCAGTCTGTATCTCACAATTATGATCACAAAATATTATATAATAAATTCAGAATAAAGTTTCTTGTTGCATTCTTTGCTTGTTTTCTCCTATTTTATTCTATGATTTGACAAATAAATCAGCATATCTTTTGTATAAAAGACTGTGTCTGTGATGTCAAAGAATAAATCAAAAAAATTACTCAATTAAGTTACTACCCACCTCTGGTCATACCTGCCTTCTCTCACATAGAGATGAATGGCTTCCTCCTCAGCTGAGCTGTACTGTTAGCCAACTTTTTTTAGGTAGTTAGCTAGCCTCTTGTCTATGAAAGACTAGGAGGGCTATCACACTTCTTCACTTCCTTTGTTAAATGATGTGGTGTAGTTTAGTCAAAAGCAAATAGCTCCTACATGAAACGAAACACACACACAAACGCGCACACACACACGCACACACATACAAACACTCACAACAACATTATCTAGATTATTTGTAGAAATTGCAGGTGAAGTTTATTTATTTATTATTTTTAAATTTAAAGGGACTGCTTAATCACAGAGTAAATAAATAAATAAATACAGAAAATGCTTAAATGTATAGTTTTGCATCAGCTATAGCATCTTTTACTGAACTAACGCACAGAATGGAGGAGGAATAAGGTATGGTACTTAGCAAAAAGCCTTTCTTCCTTGATACTTCCATGCCTTTGCAGCTCATTTATTGGTCTCCCAAACCATCTATATAACCATTCAGCTGTGCTGATTGGCCCACCAGCTCTCAAAAGAGACCAAAAATCAATTTGAAACCAGGATCTCTACTTGCATTTGATTAAGTGTTCGCCCTAACACTAACCCTGCCTGTAAGGAAAAAGGCTTGCCTTTATTGTAATGCAAACTAAAACCTTGCTCGTCTTCACCTGACACACTCTCCTCAACTCCATCGCTCCCTCCTGCTGCCTTCATTCACCCCTTTTCTTTATTTCTCACTGTCTCCAGCTCACCTCTGTTAACCTTTCCTGAGTTTTGACATTGACTTGGTAAAGTTGAGTTGGTTTGACTGGCGCCTGTCAAACTGACAGAGGATAAATACTGTTTTTTTATGTGTCAGTAAAGAAGGGATGGTGAAAATGAATGCCAGAGGACAGAACGTCTGCTCTGCCCTGATACCCATGAGTCTCCCCGCTGGCAAAGAGAAGCATCCTGACAGCCACAGCCAGAGGTTAAAGCACCAATTAGCTACAGTTAATGAAGCCTCATTAGTCTCCGCTGAGGTTCACCCCCTCTTCCTCTCTCTCTTCCACTTCATTCCTTCACACTTATCTTCCATTACTGCTCAGAAATCAACCATGGGTGACCTCAAAGATCAGTGAAGGAAGACAAACAGAGAGATGATTGACAGCGACTGACAATGAGAAGAATATCAGTATATATCAGTAACACATTCAGAGGGACAGACCAGGTAACCCTGGACGGGCTGCATTCATTTGTCAAATGGGGAGACCATAACAAGAGAATGTTAGCTAATGTTTTGAAAGTCTGTCAGTCTTGGGGATGTACACAGGAACCTTAATATATTTATTCACATTTTGGCAAATTGGTTGCATTTATAGTAAGCTTAATTAGCTTTTAGGTCATCCTGTTTGCAATGTATCCTTGGACATACAGGCAACTTTCATTGACTTACTTTGATAGTGAAGAATACATTTGATAACTCTTAGACAACTTCTAATTGATGATTTTTTTTTTTACAGATTCATGAATTGGTTTGACATGGGTTAAAGGCAGTTATAGTATGGGTGGCAGCTAATGACTTGGTTTGGGTCTATGGTGGCACTGGCAACCCCTTACAGTTACAGCCGCCTTGATTTTCCCCTCTCATCCAACTGCCTTTTGGCTGGCAACCGGCTGCCAATCGGCTGTGGGCTGGCTGGGAGTCCCCCCCTCCTCCTGGGGGTGTCTATAAGTTCCACTGTAGATACGGCCATTCATTCAATTGCAGGGTGTCACCATGAGATAGCGCTTCCCTCACAAAAAACATTTACAGCATAGCGCATCGACCCAACTGCAGGTTCATTCATTTTCTCGCTCGTCCTTTGTCGAACTTTCTGGATCCTTTGATTGCGGTCAGAGGTCCACACAGCACAACAGACAGTAGACAGGATTTTATGGTAAGTTAATATGAATACTTTACCTGACGTTATATGTTCAATAAACTGTGTTAACGACATGAGCTTAAGCTCATTTCACTGTAAAAATAAATAACGTCCAATCTTTGATCATGGTGGGGGGTTAGTGGTTTTAGCTAACGCTAGCTAACTTTAGCAATGGCTATAATGTTAGCTCATAACCACGCTAACATTATATCTGCAGCGTTTTTTAACTAAATGTGTGGCGGTCTCTTGGCTTTAATTCGCCTGTATTGCCTTTAACGTTACTGTCCAACGGTACATTTAAGGTCCGTTAGCTAGCTAGCTAACGTTAACAAAACGTTAGCTAGCTAGCTAACGTTGCCTTAACGTTCGTTAACCCTCTAACTGCACGGGAGCACCCGTTATGTATTTCACTATAGCGGCCGTAATTTTAAAGTTATTAATTTTAGTGTATCAAAAACGGAAAATGGAGTCATGAGCTTTGCATTGCGGATACTTTAAATTGTCACCAATGAACTGGAACCGGAAAAATACATCGTAAAGTTGATTTGCCGATTTCCACCCGGTTTCCCAGTGTAACGTTAGGTAGATCTAAAAATGGCTCCACCGACTAAGCGTCCCCGTCTTTGTAATCTTATAGATGCTGTAATATTGTGTTGTGAGGGAGATCCTAACACAACGTGCATCGTAGAAAGCGAGAAAGACATCGTGGGTTCAAGTTTTTTGCTCTATATCACATAACCACCGTCACTAAACAGCGAGACCAACCCAGCTTTCCCTGCCGGAGACGGACGCTGTTTTGCGGTGGGCAGTGCGCCGATGAGTCGATGGGGCGGACCTCCGGGTCTCGGCGACTTTTCCAAATACAATTCTTTCTTTTTTTTCTCACAAGTTGCCAGAGACACTAGTCACACTACCTACCATATTACTGTTTGTTCTTAAAACACTTACAACCGTTTTGGTGCTATTTGTTGTTTTGTCTGGTGTTTTTTTTTTTAAATGTGTTGAATCAAACTCGGTCTAAAAAGTTACACATGCCACATATTTGGTATCAAATTAAAGAGGAAATCCGTTTTTCTAAAATGAAAACAACTTGTGATTGTCAGTTTCTTTCGGTATTTGAGATAGAGCTGTTTGCTTGTATTGAGTAGGAAAATGCTAATTTAAATGAGAGTTCTCAATGAAAAATACTGTATGTCATATCCGAAATATTTAATTAAATATGTCTGGAAGGCTGCGCCGCTCTAACAAGGGCTCCGGTGCGATTGTATTCCTTTCAGAAGCTTTGTAATCAGCCTTGAACTGCAGTGTCTTTTTAGAAACTTTGTAAAATATTTCCAAAATTATAAATCCGACAGTGATGTCTTCTGTGGTTATTTCTGCTCAGTTTTGTGAAAATTCTAATTTACTTTATCTGAAATTTCATTCTAGGTATGTGACTGAGTTGTGGCTGAGGCGATGGACAACTTTGCGACAGATAAGATAACTGAATGGCAGCTGACAGCCTGGTAGACAGCTTTAAAGGTAAGTTCATTTTTACTGAGACAATGTTGAGATGTTACTATTAAGGGACTGGAAGTAAAATTGAATATTTGCCTTTACCCACTTAGTCATCATATCCCCATTACTGATGATTATTTATCAAAAATCTCTCTGTTAATATTGTGTGAATTCAGTAGATGAATGTGAAAACAGCCTTCTAGTGTCAAACTCTGCACATACATCATTCTGCACAGTGAAGCTCAAACATTCAACTGTAGAAACAAGAAGAAAAATACATTTTTGAGTGGAGGCCACGCCATTGAGACGGACTCTTTGCTGTAGATTTTGGATTTCAAGGCTTTTTTTTTTGTTCTGGACATCAAATATCACTCCAAGCAGTGCAGGCCCACCTGGGTTTTTCCAGCATACCGTGTATCATATTGATGGACATGAGTCGTCATCTGTCAAGTTTTTGAGGACAACAGTTTTTTCGCACACTTAAGGGGCACGTAAAGGTTTTCGATGTGTTTAATGTATGTACAGCATAGAGCTTTTCTGAGTTTTCTTCCCTGTGTTCCTTATTGACTATGGAATGTATACAAGTTTGAGCTTACAGTGTTTACTGTATGTGAAATTGTGTTTTGGAAGTATACATGGAAATGAGTTGCATTGCTTGCTTGTTATACCTGCTTGCCAGTCCACTTCGTTGTTATGGTAACACTCGTTATTTGTAACATGTATTATTCTCAGAGGTTCAAGCTTCGATGGGCTGAAAGGGCCTCAAGAACCACTAAAGTCTGCCTGACTTGATTTTTATAATGCACTGTGTAATGATTGTTTGTGACTTCTTCTAAGCTGTTCTTTAAATTTTATTTTTTTTTATGTTCAGCCCCTGTATTTAGCACCAGGGATGTATATGTATATGTACAGGGGATGGAAAACTACACGGATTAGTTTTTTTTTGTTTGTTTTAATAAATAAACTTGTCAAATGTCATTGAATTACAGTGGCCTTTCTGTATGTATTTTTCTGTTTATGGGATATTAGCATTTAATATAAAAGCAGCAAGGCAATGAGAAAATATATAACCCAGTGTATGGGTAGTATTTAACCCAGCAATAGTGTTAATTTCACCCACTGGGTTGGGTCAAATAAACAGCATTCTGAAATAACCCAGTGTTTGGGTTATATTTAACCCAGCAATAGAGTTAATTTCACCCCCACTTGGGTCAAACCAACCCAGCGCGTGTTCTGTCCCATAGTGACCCAGCGCCTGGGTTAAGGTTGGGTTATTTTTTAACCCAGCACTTTTTTGTGTGTAACCTTTAAACCAGTCTTTCTAACTCACAATTCTGCATTTATGTAGAAATGTACTCCAGGAAGCATCAATATGTTGCAATACTATTTTTAGGTGCCTAAAAGACTAATAGTGCAACTTGAAACCAGGTCAGTCTTTCTAAAGATGAAGTTTGGTGACATTGGCAAACTCACGGCATACAACCTGAATTAAAGTCTGATCAGCCAGACTGAAAGCATCTGTTTGGGTGTTCAATGACTCTAAGATTGACTTGTTAACAGACGTGTAAGGCAAGGCTCAAATTAAAAAAAGGTTATAATCTTCAGAAAATCCAGTGAGAAAATGAAGGAAGCTCTTCAAGCAGGAAAGCAATGGACAAACATCAGCGGCATTAGGCTACAAAATGGCTCAACGAAGGTCTCATTAATTTGAGGTAATTGCACTAATTCATCAGAGTTAACTTACCAATGTTGAATTAACATGTAGGGATGATTGCACTTTCAAGGACAATGTCAATGTGCAACACTAAAGGAAATTTTACATTCTTGATTTCTATGGCAATTATGTCCTATTTGATTTTTATTGTTGTGCAGACCCAGCAGTTCAGTCAGGCAATTTTACATTTTGGCAATGTATCAAATAGGGACTTCATAGATCAAGCTCATTTGAAAGTGAAGCACATTTTTTTTTGTCCTGTGAGCTTATTAATGGCAAAGTGAATTTAACTCCAAGTCGTAGAATAATCCCCATCAACCTGTATCGGGACTCTGCACGGATGTACGGGGCAAACTGAGCCTCAAGGGGTAAAAATGATGTTGGAAGAAACTGTTATGTCCAGGATTGTCCTTCTACAATGTACTGACACCCTCCACACACACACACACACACACACACACACACACACACACACACACACACACACACACCCCTCCACACACATAACTCAGCATCACTAAATCAACCTCCTGCCAGATTTTCCCAAACAGGGGAAGCCTCAGATCATTGAGCAGTCAAGAAGCTTGCATCAATTAACACAGGGGCAAGCATGTAGGATGAACCAATGGACATCATAGTATTACTCACATCAAGGGCAGAAGATTCATGACCTGTAACATGTGTGTGATTCAAAGCACCCCTGCTAGAAAACATATTCTTTGTGTGTATGCTGCATCTCAACATAATCTAATGATGTTTAAATTGGACTGCTTGTTATGAGTCAATATATCACACATAGGCAATAAATGAGCTGGTTTACAACATGGCAAGTGGCTGCCTTCATTAAATAAATATGGAAGAAGGCCTGACACAATGCAGTGGGTGTGAAGTTTGATAGCAAGAAAGTCTAGAGGACAATATATTTTATGTAGTCAATACTTTTAAGGAATCTAATAAGAGGTATTAAATGAAGAATTTGGTGAAATCAATGTTTTCACTGTTATGAGTCCAGGGAATCATTTACAAATCTATGCAATCACCACAGTCAAGGTGGGCACCTACATTTATTTGTCCTTCTATTCCTGAGTTACAGGGTTGAGAACGGCCAGAAAAGTGTTTTTGCAGAACATTATGATGGCACTGTAAGGTTGTCCTTTTTGATAGAAAATGTCATTTTTTCTGATTCACAAGTTCCCTGGTGAGGTTACAGGGAAACCAATTATAGGTGATATGTGTGGTGCTTGGCATAACTAGTGTAATTAACAAAAGTATCATCACTAGAACGGCACTCAATAGAGTGCATACCTTTGCCAAGGCCCAACATTACCTTTTGATTAAATCAAACCAAACCCAATATCAAACTTAATAGCCTTATATCACTCTAAATTTAAACCAACTATAACTGCTTTACTACAACTACAGTTCACCAGATCAGTAACAGCCAACCACTAGGAAAACAAAACAGTGCAGATGAAATCATAATCTTCATTGTGTTGTGGAAGACTAAGACAATTTAAATAGGATTTGTATCAAATTGTACTCACTCATAAATACCAGCCACCTGAATACATCTGATATTTTTCATCAAGATCCATACATTATTCAATCAGAATTTAACAAAATGACAAAAAATGCAAAAAACAATATTAAAGTAGAACCGCAAGCAGTTATGAACAGGGGCCAAACCCCCCGCGCACCGCAGAGCCCACGGAAGTTGGCCCAAAAGGATGACGGGCTCGGGGCAAAAGTGAGGACAACGTCTGAGCCGTGGTATTTGCTGTAATGGGAAGTGCACTGGAAGTGCGAAATGCTGAATGTGTGCCGATTTGGATTTGTTGTAATAAGCCACGCCCACATTGACCAGTCATGACCACCTTCAAGATATGGTTTCAGGATTGGCCCTACATCATACCAAGCAAATGTCCTAAAAATCGGTGTAGCCGTTCAAGAGATATAAACTTCCCATGTTTTTAGCACCCCCTAGTTGCCAAAATTTGGCTCATCCCTTCCCAGTGTCATGGCAAGCAAGGATCTTAAATTTGGTGTGAATAGCATTTAGTCTGACTGAGATATCAAACAGTTTACATGTTTATAGCGAGCTACAGAAATTTGTTCTTTAGTAATTAGCGCATTTTTGACCGAGCAAAATTCTTTTGACAACTTTAGATGAGGTCCAGCTGAAGAGTGTACGTGCCAAGTTTCTCGCAGATCGGACAAAATCCCAAGGAGGAGTTCGAAAAAGTAGATATTGCATATGTGGTGATTTAGCGAATGAAATGTGCAGCAGAAGTGGGCGTGTCCTATGTCAGAAAACCCAGCTCTATTCAGGGTACATATGGATATAAGGTTTGCGAATGTGTTATTTAAAATGTGGAAGTTACAGGCAAAAATGCGATTGTATCCACTATAGTGCCACCTAGTGGAGTACATGTGCAATTTTTGGTATGGAAGAACTGTGCCCTATTATCTATGTACCATATACATTTCAAAGCTCCCAGCATAATAGTTTGGCTGAAATTAATGTTTGTTTATCTTGTAATAAGCCACGCCCACATTGACCAGTCATGACAACCTTCAAGATATGGCCTCAGGATTGGCCCTACATCATACCGACCAAATTTCATAAATATTGGTGTAGCCGTTCAAGAGATATAAACTTCCCGTATTTTTAGCGCTCCCTAGTGGCCAAAATTTGCCAAATTCGGGACATCCCTTCCCAGTCTCATGGCAAGCAACGATCCCAAGTTTGGTGTTAATAGCATTTAGTTTGACCGAGATATCAAACAGTTGACATTTTTATAGCTAGCTACAGAAATTTGTTGGTTAATAATTGGTGCATTTTTTGACCGAGCAAAATTCTTTTGATAACTTTAGATCAGGTCTAGCTGAAGAGTGTACGTGCCAAGTTTCACGCAGATCGGACAAAATCCCAAGGAGGAGTTCGAAAAAGTAGGTTTTCCAGTTTTGGTGATTTTGCAAAAAAACGTTCTCTGCGCAAGTGGGCGTAGCCAATTGCAAAGTGATTCAGCTCCATTCAAGGAATCTGGGGATCTGCGACATACGGTGTGGGAGTTAAAGGCCAAAACGCGTTGGCCCAGGTTATAGCGCCCCCTGCAGGCGGATGTAGTTGTATGTAGTTTTTTGTGTCTGAGATATTGCAGGAGTCTGGACCAACCCTCCAAATTGCACCGCCCTCCCTTGCACGGTTTAGCCTGCAGCACCACTTTTAGCTGGAGAAAAATAAAAATAAAAGTCTTTATAATTACAATAGGGTTCCTAGCACCGCTGGTCCTCGCCCCTCTGGCGTGGCCCCCTAATTAAAGCTGCGAGCAGCGATGACCGGGCCCTCGGAGGCCGCGCACGTCGGGCTGTAGCACCGTCGGGGGGCGCGTCCACCTGTTACTTGCATGTGATGTTGTGGAGAAAACAAGCTGTGAATGTCATGTGAATCGGATTATGTTTGTCTGACTTCCTGTGTCCAGTGGGTGGTGCTATGGATATGACACACTGTTGATGCACAGATATATTCAGGACGACTCCCTCTACATTCTTGAGAAATTTGGTGGAGATGGGAAATTGTGTGTTGAAGTTATAAGGACTTGATGGTTCACAGCAAATGAGAAAATGGTTTCCACCATCACGCCCATCAGGTATGACGGAGCCAAAAACTTTCAACAACTTTTGATCTTCAAGGCATGAGGATGATATTGAGTGAATGTGAAGACTGCGATGTTAAATCTCTAGGAGGAGATCATTTTTGAACGAGGCATGACACTGACTTTCTGTGTCCAGTGGGTGGCGCTAGAGATATTACACAGTATTGATGCACAGATATATTCAGGGCGACTCCCTCTACATTCCTGAGTAATTTGGTGGAGATGGGAAATTGTATGTCGAAGTTAGAGGGACTTGATGCTTCACGGCAAAGGATTTAAATGGGCGGCACCACCATGGTCAGCAGGTATGACGCAGGAGAAAGCTTTTCATAACCTTTCATCTGCAAGGTCAGACGATGATACTGACTGACTGTAAAGTCTGTGGTGTTGAATCTGTAGGAGGAGGGCGTGAAATTATGAGGTATGGCATTATTTCAAAATGGCGGCCAAATTCAAAATGGCCAACTTTGTATTGCTGTGTAGATGCATTCAGGGCAACACTGTCTACATGTATGAGTAATTTGGTGGAGATGGGGCATCGTATGTTGGAGTGAGATGCTTCACGGCTAAGGAAAAAAATGGTTTCCACTGCCACGCCCACCAGGTATGACGTAGCTAAAAGCTTTGAACAACAGTTGATCTTCAAGGCATGAGGATGATACTCTGTGAATTGGAAGACTGTTGTGTTAAATCTGTAGGAGGAGATAATTTTCAAAGTAGGCATGAATTTGGGAAAAAATTGCCGCCACACATCAAAATTGACGACTTCCTGTTGGACTGACGGTATCGGTCCAGAGGATTTTTTGTGCGTCTGCTCATGATAAATGTGTGTACCAAATTTCGTGCGTCTATGTGCATGTAGGAGGCGGGGATGAACAATAGGTGTGTTCAGGCCCCCAAAAATGCGTTTAGTTGTAAGTATTTCTTGCGATTACAATAGGGACCTCACAGGTCGAGACCTGCTCGGGCTTTACGATATGGCATTTCTCGTGTAAGCTCCGGCATGCGTTAGTATATATGACAAATAAAAGAGGCGAGAGAACGCATCCCTGAGGAGAGCCGGTGGAGGAGAAGAGAACATCAGACAGAACGCCATTGGTTCTGACCCGTTGTGATCTGACAGTTAAAAAGTCCAACAGCCAGTAAATCAGACCCCTGTCGATATTAGAATTTAAGAGACGCTTGGCTAAAATATGGGGCTGGATACAGTTAAAAGCAGATGTAAAATCAATAAAAAGCAGACGGACAAAGCTTTTGGCCCCTTCTAAGTGCGACACAGTCATATTCAGAAGAGTGATTATTGCATCATCAACACCCCTCTCCGTCCGATACGCAAACTGAAGAGGGTCCAAGTTTGCCTGAACAGTGTTCCTGTGACGGTTCCTGTCTAGTGTTGATGTGCTAAGGTGGTTGATCAGTTATGGTTTTTCCTATGTGTCCTTGAAGGTAACATCAGCAGAGTACGAATTGGGAGCACCTGGTGCAGGAGCTCCTAAAAGGATAAAAACCCAGTCGCAACCCGGCCCTGGCTCTCTGATTGGGGTTGCATTCTCGCCAGCAGCGGCAGCACATTTTCTTTGTTTGGTTTCCACTTTGTTTTCACTTTACAACATTTACACCCTATTTTGCTCACGCATCCACATGTACATTACTGATGTTGCTGACTAACACACTTCATATTTGTATTTATAGCCTCAGTTGTTAAAGTTAATTTAATAAATTCACTCATTTACTGCCATTTATTGTGTCCTATGCCGTATTTGTCATAATCTATGAGCCGGACTATGACAATACGCAAACTGAAGAGGGTCCAAGTTTGCCTGAACAGTGTTCATGAGCTCGTCTTTCACGATCCTCTCAAAAGACTTCATTACCAGGGAGGTAAGGGTCACAGGTCTAAGTCATTTAAATTCTTTGTGCATTTATTTTTGGGCACAGGGACAATAATTGAGTCCCTCCACAGGCGGGGGACACTGTGAGCCCGGAGTGACCAGGAGAAGTTAAAGCTAAAGATGTCTGCCAGCTGTTCGGCGCAGTTCCTCAAGACCCGACCTCCAATCTCATCAGGACCCGGACTTTTCCTCTCCTTTACCCTCTGGAACACTCTCTGTACCCTCTCCTTGTCGACATGCACCGCCACTGTGCTGTTCGGCTCTAACGCAGCGCTCTTAAACTCAGATAGTTCGTGGCTAAAATCATGGACGTTAAAACGGTTTGAATAAATATTTAGTTCATTTGCCAGGTCGTAATCAGACTTCTCATCTCAGGAGATATTATTCTTATGGGGCTGCGTCCCCAACAAGGATTTCACCCCCTCCCATGCAGGGCATGCGCTGCCAGTGCTGAACAGGTTCTCCACCCTATCCTTATATTGCTGCTTGGCAAGTTTTATTTCTTTCCTGACCTGCTTCTGTAGATCCTTATATGTATCCATATCACCTGTGTTAAAGCTTATGTTTCTTTTATTAATAGCGTTTTTGACTGATTTTGAGACCCATGGCTTATTGTTAGGAAAAATGGAGATTGATTTTTTATGGATATATAACTCTTCACAAAATTTAATATAGTCAGACACCGTCTCTGTAATTTCATCCACAGTCTTGCACAAATTTTTGAACAAGTCTCAGTCCGTTCGTGCGTAGCAATCCTGGAGACGTCCGATAGACTCCTCCGTCCAGACCGGAACTAATCTACGTTCCGGCTTGTGTCTCTTCAGGACTGGTTTGTACGACGGGACCAAATAAACAGTGTTATGGTCTGACGCACCCAGTGAGGCTCTCCGGAGGGGCTTATAAGCCCCCTTTATGGAACCATAGCACAGATCCAAGCACTTAGTAAGTCTGGTCGCACATGTCACATACTGGTAAAAGTTCCCCAGGTTTTTCCCTGGTTTACAGTTATTGAAATCACCCATAATAAAGCTAGGAGCGTCTGGCGACATAGCTTGTAGCTATAGCACTGTGCGAGTGATAGCCCGAACAGCATTATCCACATTAGCTTTAGGGTGAATATATACCAGTGTGACAAATAAAACTCATAATAATGAGTGAATTCCCTTGGTAAATAAAAGGGCCTAAGCGAAACAGAGAGAAGTTCAATGTCTGGGGCACAAAGACTCTCCCTGACCATCACGTTTCCACACCAGTTCTGACTGACATAGAGAGCCAGGCCACCCCCAAGAGATTTGCCCGTCACTGTGGGGTCTCTATCCAGGCGAAAGGGCTCTCCGAAGCCGTCAGTCCTCAAGTCGGACTGTGAGTCGTGATCCTTCAGCCAGGTTTCTGTGATCGCAAGGAGACAAGCACTTTTATACTCCTCAAGAAACTTGACATTAGCTTGGAGCTCATCCACCTTATTGCGGAGGGATTGGACATTGGCAAGCATGATGGTTGGCAGGGGAATACGGCGGTGTCCTAGTCTTTTGAGGCGCTGGTGAATACCACCGCGTCTGCCCCTTTCCTCACGCCTGTCGGCTTGGATGACCACCTCTGGTCCCCCGTGTGATCCTGCTGGATGGTCTCCGTGGGGAGGACTGCCGAGGGGTCCACAGCACCTACTCCAGAGCTGTGAAAGCGTAGGAGAAACTCCCGGCCATACTGGAGCGGTTCTCTGTTTTCACAGAGTCCGTACATAAAGTGGAATAAAAGTATCCAAAGGACAGCCAGACCCGTCAAACTAAGGTGAGGCATAGTTGCAGTTTATCACTTGTGAATCAACTTAAAGTGAACGTTAGTAGCGACATAGAACAAGACAAGACAGGTTAAAAAACACAGAGCACAGGGGAGCTGCTGCTGCTGCGTGTCGCCATAACCAGCGCCACCGTTCATTCTTGCCCACTTGACTGCTGTCCCTTTCCAGAAGGAAGAATCTCATCTCTGCATCAATACTGATTTGGCCATTTTGAAATATTTCCAATCCTCGCACTGTAATGACATTCTCCTACAGATTTAACACAACAGACTTCACAGTCACTCACTATCATCCACAGACCTTAAAGATAAAAACCTGCTCAAAGCTTTCGCCCATAAAGCATCAAGTCCTCGTAACTTCAATATACAATTCCCCTTCTGCACCAAATCTCTAAGGAATGTAGAGAGTGTCGCCCTGAATATATATCTGCATGAAAACTGTTTCGTAATCATAGCGCCACCCACTGGACACAGGAAGTCAGACAAACATCATCCGATTCACATGACGTTTACTGCTTGTTTTCTCCCCAGCATGACATGCAAGTGACAGGTGAGTGCGCAGTACGACGGAGCCGCAGGCTAACGCGCGTGGACTGTGAGGGCCCGTTCATCACTGTTTGCAGTTTTAATTTCATGTTGTATTCTGATTAGTGCATTTGTAGTTGTGGCTCACAGGAACACCCACATTGTGAAAACATATTTGACATAGTCAAAAATGTGAGGTAGCCAGTGGAACACCCTTTAGGATAATGTAATAAACATTTTACATATGAACTTTCTAAAGACTTAAGTTTGATGACACTGATTGTTTCTTGGGCTGTAGGCACAGATAAACGCCTCTGAGTAAACTGTGACTGATTGTAGACATTGAGGAAAGACTGCAGTTGCCAAAAGCAGATATTGGCAGTTGGTTGTAGTCTGAAATCATCTTCATTGCCTTGAAAAACAAACAAATATAACCTTTCCTGTCGATGATTCTTTAAATAAAGTTGTTAATTGTGATCTGCAGAAACCATTATCTAAAATGTTGTCTAAATCAAAGCTGAGTGATTGATCAGACAGGAAAAAAACACTGTTTACACATGTCACATGACTTTTGATGTGTGTTCATTAGTATCGTAATTGAAAAAGGGCATCTGGGATCTGTTGTAGTTCACATGCTGTTAAACTCCGATTACATGCCGCTGGGTTTTCCCCACTTTACTGCCTTTAGTGATCAGACAACAAAAACAGTAATTAAGTGACTGCAAACGTGAATACTGTCTGCTGTTTGCAAAGGCTTACCGACCATGAAATGGGCCCTAGAGAAGATATCAGTGCTTCCAGCTTTATAAACATGCTTAGCAGCATTTGGCGTTGTTGATAAAATGCTGATTGATTTAATTCTGCCTTGATGGGTATTGAAAATGAGCCTTTTGGGTGTCTTGATGATATTTTGCTGGAGGGGAATGTTTTGTCACTTGTATGAATTAGAGGCTGACATTTGTTCGGGAATCCCACGGGTCACGGGATTCCCATGGGATTCCCGCGGGACGGGAGTCAACCTTACTATTAATCACGTGATTGGGACGGTACAGGATAAAAAGTTAACGGGAGCAGACGGGAGCGGGAACTAGGGATGGGCGGATTGAATCCGAATATTGATAATATTGACAGGGGCGCCGCCAGGGATTTTGGGCCCCATGAAAAAAAATCTAGTTGGTCCCTTGTATAGGTTGCCCATGTCTCAAAGGGCCCCCTGTCAGTGCCGGCCCCTTGGAATCGTCCTAACCTTTCCCCCCCTGGCGGCACCCCTGAATATTGATACCAGCGTTGGTACTGATATATAATTGATATCAGTGTAATGAGATTGATACTTTAGTGTCAGTTTCTCTCCCTTATGCACTGCAGCGGTTTCATTAAAGTGGCGACCTGCTGTCAGTGTCCGCTGCTTTCAAGTGCCGCTCCTCACAGAGCGGAGCAGCACTGATGCAGCTCAGCCAGCAGCATGCAAGCAACACATATATGGGGCCGAGGAGTGGCAGAGAGGAAGAGGAGCGCCGTGTGATTATATTTTCAGACCGATAATGACACAACGGCGACCTGTATCAGTTGTAAGAAGGGAATAAAATACAGTGGTAACGCTATAAATATATCCATCCATCTTTCTATTTACGTATGAACTTTGCTTAAATTCTGTCCAGGTTTCAAATGTATTAATTAGGGCCGGGACTTTAACGCGTTAATTACGATTAATTAATTACACAAAAATTAATGCGTTAAAAAAATTAACGCATTTTAATCGCACTAATTTTTGCCCCGCGGAACGTTTCTCACTGGATGAGTTTCAGGGGTACCGATTATACTGGAGCACCAACTAACGTTCATGCATAGCAATCATGACTTCAGACAACAACAATGAACGAAGAAGCAGATGAGACCGCTTTGGTTGGCTCCGTGGCTGGGAAACTTTGTTTTAAAAAGCGGACTGATGGCAGCGTAGACAAGAGCACGGTTGTGTGCAAATTATGCAAGATGGGGTTCGCGTGTCACCGCAGCATATGAAGCCTCAGATATCACCTAAATGCTAAGCATATAGCAGCTAGCGTTAGCGTGGGAGCTAGCGTGGACGTCAGCTCGACTGGGTACAAGGACCCAAAACAAAGTGTGATAGTTTACAGAAGGTCTACCTACCTATAGGCTACCTGAATCTCTGAAATGTATTCCTAAATATGCTATTGCTACACTTTATGACAAAAATTGCACTGGTCTGTTAACCCACTGTTGTAACCCTTGTAATTGCTAACATTGGTTGAAAGACTAGAAGGGACATAGTTGCCTACGTTCACTACACTAACACCTTAATAACACTTCTCCATAGTAGAATGAGTGTTAATGTTATGCTAGCAGGCTTGCACTGTGTGGGTAGTTAGCTAACTAACAACAGCGTCGCAGCTAGGCTATGGACTGAAATATGTGCCACTAGAAACTGAATTTGAATGATCAATATTTGAAATTGAATTGCTAAACTTGAATAATTGCATTAATAAACTGAATTTGAATCACATAATTTTAATTTGTATTGTTTAATTTGAATCATTGCATTGAAAAACTGAATCTGAACATTATAATTTGAAATTGAATTTATTAGTTTAGAAAATTCAACAATCGAGCACAGATAACTAGGACTCCTCTTCGGCCAATCAGCACCTACGTAATTTACCTTGACTGACTGGTTGCTGGATGGTTGCCAGGCACCCACCGGGGTGACTATTAGGCTGTTAATTAAGTGAATGGCTCTCGTGTGCATCTCATGTGGATTTCCAACAGTCCAAGACTATCCATACCATTTCCAAAACTGTCCAAGGGTCATCTACTAGGTCATGATATAACAGGAAGTGAAGTCTGACTAGACAAAGTGGTTCAAAATGAAGGTTAGAAATCTATATCAATATCTCCCTGCAACTACAGGAATTTACAGTAAACCTACTTGAACTTATTTCACATGTTCAACTGCACTGGACCCACACAAAGGAAGTGGAAATTGCATCATTACGTCAAAAACAATACGAAAGGATCTATCATGTTAAATCAAGTTTATTTAACACTTAATTTTCTTTTCATGTACATATTAGGAATCGAGGAAAATATCAAAACTTAAAGAGAAAATATAAGACATAACGAGTTATTATAAAAAATTACACAAAAGACAAAGAAAATATGTGTTTTCCCTATTTCGGCCATAAGCGGTCATATTGACCACACATCATTTCTCACCCAGCAAGCCAAATGACGTCAGATTGACGTCGCCTTGACGTCATTTGGTGACGTTCCGGACTAGGCTAAATTGGCAATGTTTTCGACGTCATAACCAGGACGTCCTAACCAAGACGTCAAATTATTAATGACCCTTAGCCGACCGCATACCCGTCCAGTTTTTGTCGTCGAGAGGACGTCTTGTGACCGCGTCCTGGAAATGACGTCCAAATGTCCCCCGATTCAGCTGTGATCTGGCCCATTACTGAACGTTGCTGAAAAGCTGCCTCGGAACCATATAAATCATCAATTTAAGCAGGCAATATGTGATCACAAATAGACATTGCCTTTACAAGATAGTGTTTCATTACAATATTTATAAAAAAGTATAAATAAAGAAAAGTATAAATATTGAAGACACAGATGAAACACCACACTTTAGCTGGATTAAAACAGAACAATTTATTTTGTAAAACTTAACAAAAAGAATCTCGAACGACTAAAAACACTATGACAAACAAAATGCCACACACTAGTTAATGTAAAATCAGCTTTCCAAACATAATAATAATAATGATAATAATAATAATAATAGATTTAATTTATATAGCGCCTTTCAGGGTACCCGAGGACACTTGACAAAGTGCAATAAACATATGAAAACAAACAAAGCGAAGATATAAGAATAAATGGAGCACCCATCAGTCAGCACGGAGGGAACAGCCGCACCACCGTCCACACCGCCACCAGCACCGCAGGGAACAGCACCCTCCGTCCAGAAGCGAACTTGCTTCTGGAGGTCCCATGCACACAGCGGGGGCGACACAGGAGACCCAGAGTCCCAGTGACAGAGTCCGGGGCGAAGCGACAGCAGAAGTCCAGGAGCTCCTGCTCTGAACACCTGAAGACCCCACCAGCAACGGCGGCGCATCGACCATCCAACATCACCGCAGTGCGAGCCGGGGGAAACCACAGCAGCAGAGGACAGCGAGAACGGAGCCAGGTGGTGAACAACCCAGAGGCCTTGGCGGATGGAGGACCAGCAGAGCAATGATGGACATCCCACAGAGCATCGAGTACATCTGCTTAAAGGTTAGCGTTGCTATGCTAACTGCTGATTGGTGAGGCCAACAGCGGACCAACGGGGCTAACAGCTGATAAGCGGAGAAAGATAAGTCCATGGAGCCAGTTCTTCAGGTGTGCAGGCTTCAAAGGTAGTAGCAGAGCCTCAGAACTTGCAAATACAACTTGGCTTTCTTCTTTTAACAGAAAAAAGCTGTATTCTCACGAATCGAGAAGCGGCGATACTCACGCCAGTGTCCTCTCACATCGGGGTTGCCATGGAAACTCGAGAGACATGAGACATAAACATGCACTGCATGAAAAGTGGGATTTTTTGTCAGTATGCGGCACTGTAAATTGTCGTGGAATTTCAGGTTTGCGACTGCAAACGGCAATTTGCAGGCAACACCGAAAACTAATGTGAATTGTCAGAAATTGACGTGGGCCTTGCTTGGCAGTAGTCCCCCCCATGACCCCCCCCTCCCCCTGATTCTAGGGGAGGCTTTAACATATAAATGAAAATGCTGGGAGCTATACAAATGCAAATCAGGGTAGCAGGGGGAGTTTTACTCCAGGTGAGCTTTTTCTAAAAGGTGTTAACTTCATTTTAAGAAAATCTCTGGTATAAATAGATCAGGCTCAGTATAGCTTAATTATAGACCCTTCAATTTTAGCTTGAATTGATTTATTTAATGAAAGTATGCTGGATTAATTGCCGTGTATGTCATTAGCAATGGCCAATGTTATGTAAAAAAGATTTTTTATTTTTTTTCTCTCACTCTCCTGGGAACAAGTTAAAGATAAAACGCCAGTTGTTAAGAAGTTAAAATTTGCATGAAATATTTTGAGATAACTAAGATATAAAAATGTATAAGTATTTCTATAATTTCATGGGTTCTGAATATTTTAAAAGAAGCTAAAGTAATTCTTATTACCTGTGAGAGTTCATGACCTGTAAGAGTTTTTACACTTCCGGATTCACCGGAGCGTCAGTGACGAGGGAGAAGGAGCAGAGAGTTAATGGCGTCGAGCAGCTAACAGGACTGTGTTTGTCCGTAGGTGTCGTGTTTTATCACTAACGGACTGTGAACTGTTGTCGGGCGACGTGCTGTGAGTGTGTGAGTTGGACTCTCCACCGCAGTCGAAGTGTTTGTATTTTATATACAGAAAATAAAATACAAACACTAAAAAATAAAATACAAACACTTCGACTGCGGTGGAGAGTCCAACTCACACACTCACAGCACGTCGCCCGACAACAGGGTGACCAATCACGAGTGATTTTGCTTGTTTATAAGTACTGGTTTCATCCAATACCGAGTGAGGATATTCAAGCCAGCCCACACATTCCCTGGCCAGGCGTGGTTTCGCTGCTATTCATATGCAAATTGGAGCCGTTCGCACCTCCGGGAGCTCCACATACGTCATGGTTCATTTTTCCGATAATTTGTGGCACAGTGAACGCGGCGTTTGCAGGCTGTAAATTGTCGTTAACTGCCGAAAATTAGGGAGATTTTCGGGTGTTTACGGGGCCGAAAATCCCACTTTTCATGCAGTGATGGAAGCAGAGACAATAGTGTGTGATTTTGACTAAAAAAATGGACACTGACAGGAAACAGGTCACATGTTTGAACACACGACCCCTTGACTACCCATTGAGTTTACAGTGTTTAAAAGAAACAAACAGTAAATAAATAGTGAGTCTAATGAGGCTCACGAGGCCTGAGTCAGTTGAACACAACTGTCTGTCACCTGCAGGTGTACGTCTAACAAAATTAAACTGTTAAGAGTACAATTTGTCCAAAAAGTTACTCCAAAAGGTTACTCAAGGAAATGTAACAGAGTAAATGTATCTAGTTACTACCACCTCTGCACCTAGCAAGCGATTTAACATAGCTAACCATTAACAATTGTTAACTAGCTTAACTTGATATACTGACATCTATTAGTAAATCATTTTGCTAAACATCTACATGCAACAGCATAACTCAACTTACACGGTTTGGAAAAAAAACGAGTTGTTTGCCTCTTAGCTGGTTTGCTGAACATGCTGAACAAGATCTGAATTAACGTCTGTGTGATTCAAATCACGACACTACACCGCCTGCTCATGGTGCGTTTATATGCTGCTCGGAAAAACACGTTTCCATGTGTTAAAAATGAGTTGAATGGTTAATGGCTGTAAAAAGTCCCATGTATGTATGTGTGTGTCTGTGTATAAAATAAAATTTAAATTTTAGAATAAAAAAAAAAACAAACTTCACCTTCACCTAAAAAGTTTTCGTATGCCTGAGAGCCCGATTGGGTCGTCATGATGTCCAATCACAACTAGTCCGATCAGGCCCAGAATATGACCATAGCACAACAATTACTTACGCGCTGACGGACAAGTACCTTCAAGAGAGCCTAGTGGGGTCGTGATCGGACCTACTTGTCCATTTGTGCGTAAGTAATTGGTTGTGATATGGTCATTTTCTGGGCCTGATCGGACTAGTTGTGATTGGACGTCATCACGACCCAATCGGGCTCTCTCGGACACGTCCAGGTCCGTCCGTGCTTGCTGGGTCACGGTTTGCTTCTTTCATTGTCTCTGCCTATGTTAGCGGTCTACAGCTGTGCTTCTTTGTGAATTCATTTGTTAGTTAATTATTATATAGTTGTATTATATCGCCTTGTTGGCACCATGGGCAAACAACAATGGGACTCCCGTTACGGGAGTTCCCCCCTCCGTGAAACAGCAAGTGGGGCACGAATGCGACTCTGTACTCCGACTGTGTAGCAGAGAAAGCTGAGGAAGAATGTTTGCATCCTGAGCACCGTGCACACAGGTGTGGGCACCTTTAGTGGGGCGAAGGCTAAACCAGAGTCTGTGATGTACTACAACAACACAAAGTACGGCGAGGACGTCCCGGACCAAATGGCGAGGGCGTACTCCGTCACAGGTGGTACGGAAAATGGCCAGCGGCGGTCTTCAATAACATCCTCCTCGACCTGGCTGGGATAGGGGAGGGGAAAGCGGCCGCAGCAGTCAGAACAAGGTGGGCAGCAGCGGAAGCAAACACCGCAGCAGCAGCAGACACAGAACTGGAGGTAGTGCCAGTCCGAAAGAGCTGCAAACGGAACTATACGTCGGACACTTGAAATGCCACAAGCCTGTGTGTGGTGACTGTGCGAGGAGAGCGGAGGTAATCTGCGGAGACTGTGACCAGTGACTATGTCCTAGTTATCTGCGCTCGATTGCTCTTCCTCAGCTAACCGGATGTCAGTCACAGTAAACTGAAATTGAATTTTGAGAACTGAAAATGAATTGTGAGAACTGGATGTGAAAACATATATATATATATAGTTGAATTTTCCCAACTAATAAATTCAATTTCATTTTATAATATTCAGATTCAGTTTTTCAATGCAATGATTCAAATTAAACAATACAAATTCAAATTATGTGATTCAAATTCAGTTTTTTAATGCAATTTTTAAAGTTTAGCAATTCAAATTCAAATATTGATCATTCAAATTCAGTGTCTAGTGGCACATATTTCAGCCCATACTAGGCTACTACTCACTACTCACTGGTGAAATAGCTTCCGATGTCTTTTTTCTTTTGCGGTGGCATTTTCTATCTACAAAGCAGAAACACGGGCAAAAATGTTGAGACCAAACGAAATACTGATGTGAGGATTTCCTTTCATGATGTCCTGGTGTATTTTAGTGTCCAACCAATAGGGATTTTTTGGCCCGATAACTATAGCAGGGGGTGCAATCACCGATAGCCGATATGCAACCGATATAGTGAGTTTTTGAGCTGGAATGAAAACAGGCCTTGGATTGTGCATAGATTTTGCACCAATATGATTATGCAATTGTACAGTCACAGTGACAGTAGTACAGATAGATGCTTTCTTAAACCAATGTCTTTATTCAAGACTTAACATTTAACAGACTTTTAAATGACATTTAACATTTGAACTTGTTCAGTCAAGCTGAAAAAAGTGCAGAGTGGCACACAAACAAAAATAAAATAAATAATGTAGCAGAACTTTCAATAAATAAACAAATCTAAATAAACAACATGCTGTCAGTCAATCCGGAGCCGTGTTTCGCCAATTCTCCGCCGATGGTGATTCACACAGAGTGAAGCATCTCCGCCTTCACGTGTGTAATTCACACAGAAAGTCGGCGCTGCGGCTCCTAAGGTGGATTGACGGTACACGTCATGTTGATGCCGTCGGTGTTTCCCAGGTGTTCCCCTTGTCTATCTAAACCTGCGGACAGTTTCTAATCATATGGATGCTGTTATAATGTGTAGTGATTGAGATCCTGACCCACCAAACATCCTGGAAAGTGAAAGAGTTAAGTTTTTTGCGCTAAATGACATAATTTTACATAATCACCATCAGTAAACAGGACGCTGTCTGACTCTGTCACTCGCAGGGACGGAGGGCTGTTTTCTGGGGGAACGTTCCCTGAAGTCTCTGTCTGGAGGGCTGACGGTCGCGGTGATTTATTTTCATCACAAACACTCGGTGAGTTAAAGTTTTTTGCCGGTGACAGACGCTGTTTTTTGAGCAGAAATGTGACAAAGAGTCAGTAGGACAGGCGGGAGGACAGACGCTTCTCCACGTACAGCTGCGGTATTTGTTTTCCTCATAAAAGTTGCCAATGACAGTTACAGTTACTACGTTACTGTTGTTCTGTCCTGTAACGTTGGTTTGTGGGACATTTCTCTGTATTTAGTTGAGTGAAGGACCTGTTGAGGTATCTGGATGACAACACATTCTGATTTTTGAGTTTACTTAGCTTAGACTGAACCATGATTAATTGTTTCTCCTTATGTAAGTTAAAGAATGCAGACAGAGTGAGACTCACAGCTCCAAGGGTCTTAGAGCAGTTTTCCAAACTGTGTCAGTGTGAAAGGTTAGCCATCATAAAGTACTAAACCTGAGGTCGACCCGTACGCCAAATGGTAGGAGATGCCCGAACGTTTATGTTCCCGTAGAAGCATAGAGGGGTCAATTTGGGGAGAAGACCTTAGGTTGACCACAGCCAAGCTAGATGAGTTAGGGAGAGGAGCAGGGAGACAGGTCAACTCCTCTTTTTGTTTATTGGCTAATTTCCCAAAAATGACCAATTAGAAGAAGAGGGCAGGTACTGGAGAAGGGTCTCTAAAAACCCTTGCACAGGAAGAGACAGGGGGGTGGTATTTGGTGGATCTCCAAAGAGTTGGATTTCCGAGAGAGCAGAGGGCAAAGCATTTTGGCATGGCTTTTGCCATAGATTGGAGAAAATCAGAATGCGGCTGCTTCTGATCCGGACGCAGGGCTCAAGGTCTGTTTCAATAAAGATTGCTCTAATATTCCACCAGCCTGCCTCCGCAGAATTCTTTTATCAACATACTACACGCCGACACCTTTGAGGACGAAAGCCCAGAAACCACACTGTGTAGTGATCAGACTGTCAGACCGACACGCCCTCGCTCCGCACCTCCGGATTATCCGTTCACACTGGGAGGGCTCACCAATAATGCGGCCCTGATACTACCTCCAGAGGCGGATCAACAGGAAGCAGAGTGGGGGAGGGACTTCACTGAAATGTGAGCTGAGCCAAAGTCTCTGGCTGAGCTCAGCGCGCCCCACTGGACAAAATGAATTAGTACACCAGCGCGTGCTTTTGTCATTGTCACACTTTTTTTTTCTATCGCCGCAACATTTCACCGATACAATAGAACCTCCGATAGAAATTGGGCCGTTCTATCGGGCCCCGATATATCGGTGGCCGATAATCGGTCAGTCACTAGTGTATTTACGTCAGCACAGTGTGCAGCAGCAGCCTGATACCTCACCATCAGTCCAGCTGTCTTGCAGCAACTCTGCCACACAGCGCGTCTTCTTCACGAGAGGCACTTTGATACCTTCATGTGCTGAGGATGTGATCATCCTTCAGCCAATCAAATGGCAGCATATCTAAATGTGATGCCGGGCAGATTACACTAAAGATTGCGATGAGAGGGCACGTCGGAAAAATAGTCCTCTACATGTGCTTAATATACTACGAATGAGTTTGTGAAAAACATTATATTCCATGCATTATGTAAAAAAAAGAAACATTATATGAAAATATATCAAAATATTGGTAGGGACAACTCTGTCTTTCCAGAACTTTGGTTGTGACTTGTCCCTACCGTCCCTATGCAAACTTACGCCCTTGCATAGGGGCATCAGGCTGCATCTCAGCTGGGACTGAGGTCTGGACAGTGACAGCAGCACATTTATTATACAGCAAGGTCTCAAGGTAGCAGTACTCAACTTCCTCTGCTCTATGCTTGATACATTCATGTCTACTAGGGATGTCGAGATACACCTATTCATATCGGTGGTCTGATACAAACGTTTGCGATGCGACTGCACCTGTAGATTCAAGGTGCGTCGGATATAATTTACGGGTGAATTTGCGGTGCATCTCTTCTGGTCTCACTGCATGAAAAGTAGGATTTTCCTCAGTATGCGGCACTGTAGATTGTCGTGGAATTTCAGGTTTGCGACAATTCACGGCAATTTGTAAATTGACGTCGGCCTTGCTTGGCAGTTGTCCCCCCATGACCCCCCTCCCCCTGATTCTAGGGGAGGCTTTAACATGAAAATGCTGTGAGCTATACAAATACAAATCAGGGTAGCAGGGGGAGTTTTACCCCAGGTGACCTTTTTCTAAAAGAGAGATAAATAAGATATTAAAATGGATAAATAATTTCAGTTGAAAATGTGTGACATTAAAATATAATGGGTTCTGAATGTTGAAGCGGAGAGTTAATGGCGTCGAGCAGCTAACAGTGGACTGTGTGTCCGTCAGCAGGGCTGTGCAGTGCGACATATATGTCCGCTTTTTCGTTGCAAAAAAGTCATATATATCTTATCAGAAAGTTGAAAAATGTTGCGTTTACTTCACACAAGAGCAGCCATTTTCCCGTTGCCATGGGAACGTTATGAAGTGACGTTATGAAGTGACATTATGAAGTGACGTAATTACACGACTTGAACATCATCAAAAGCTGCAAACCCTGTGATGAAGCCCACAAATCAGTCTCATTTGCCAACAAAAAAAATCATACTAGTTTCAAAAACCTTACAGTTGTAAATATATTAGTAGTATGTAAATTTATGTTACAGTAAGAGATTGCACTTTGTGCATTGGAAGCACTTATGTTAACAGAAGATGTCTGTTTTGTATAGCTACCTCTGTAAAACAGAAAGCATTTTTTTTATATTTTATTTATCAATTTTTACAGAAGTTGTAGCATATTCCTTTTGTAAAGCTACAGAACTTGTTTGACTCATCAATGTTTTTTTAAGTTTGAGCCATGTGTTTATTAAGGTCTGAAATAAAACAAGCTGATAACTAAAATATTCCCAGCACTTTCTGTGATGTAGTATGCTTGATTATCATAGGGTGTTGGGGGAATCACTTTTTTTTCTCTTTTTCATCAAACCGCAATTTTTGCAAGTTCCCGCAATTTCATTGCATAAAATTGCATAAATATCCCGCATATTCCATCGCATTTTTTAAGAAAACGTGCCACATAATCAAGGATTTTTGCCCGCAACAATCACAAAAAAAACTCTGCATTGTGCTGAAAAACTGTCAGCCTCTGTAGCACGAGTGCTATGTGCTGAACAAAGTACAGCCCTGCCGTCAGTGTCGTGTTTTATCACTAACGGACTATGAACTGTTGTCGGACGACGTGATGTGAGTGTGTGAGTTGGACTCTCCATCGCAGTCGAAGTGGACTGCTGTTGGACTTTGAATTGGACACGAAGCGAGTTCGGCTAAGCTAGCTAACAGGAGCTAAGCTAGCTAGCAGGAGCTAGGCTAGCGGCACGGCCATTGTTGAGAGGAGGCCTTCGCTGACGGGAGGAGCTTTGCCGGGTCGCCACGGAGAGTGTCGCCGACGGAGGGCGCTTTGCTGCCGCAGAGGGACACGGAGAATTATCGCTGCAAGCATTTTGTTTTCACAGACTAACCTCGCCTCATAACGAGGCCGTGACCTCCTACTTGCTCGGAGCTATGTCTGCAAGTCCAGATTTACATGATGCTGATAATGACGCCATTGTGTGTAAGTAACTTACTGTTTTCTCCTTCCTTGTTTTCATTTTACTTACTTTTTCTTTATTCATACCACTCTCATTTAATTGTTTTCCAGCTGCCTAAGACATTACGAGACAGTACGCAGGAGCTTCAGGTACAAACAACCAGATCTTGCATTGCAGGTGGAAGCTGTGAGGAGTTCAGCTCGGAGTCGATCGAGAACAAAGAGGGTAAGACTTGTTAGATTAGATCCGTTTTTGGTCAATGTGACTATTATTCAGGTGCATGAATAGATGTGTTGTGTCCATACGCATTGCCTCGCACAGTACTGATTGTCTTTATTGATTGTTTTTACAGCTGCTTGAAGCAAGACAGAGTGCTAGCTGGGGATGAGGTGGACCTTTGGAAGTGCGCCACCATGGACCTGATGTCTGAGGAGGAAGACGGCGGGGTGTCTGGATGGAGCCGGGAGCTCACCGAGCTCTGTGCCACGCTGCAGCGTGGGGGGTTGGTGTATGTCTTTTTTGGCCTTTTTCTCAAGCTTTGGTGAGGACCAAAGCTTGAATTTGAGGGTTCTGCACAAACCCCTGATGTTGCACCTGGAAACTGGCTAGCTACTCTCCCAGTTTTAGGAGCACAGCTCCCAATGCTCCTTTCACCGCCAGGACCTTTTTGGTCTTCACTTGGTACTTTTCGATCTTATTGTGCTTCGTCTTCCTGACGTTACTGTCAGCGAGGATTGGCACATCTATCTCAACTGTTGTCTTCTGCTAACCCAAGTCAACCACAGTCAACGTCTGCTGGCTGATGGTCAGCTCACTTTTCAAGTTATATTCATGGCCTTATATGCTTGGGGTGTTGTTATGACTGGAAAAAGACCTACTCATGAATCAAAGTTTCAGATTTGCACAGTGTTGGAGGAAATCCTCCGATCTTTTACTTAACAAAAAAGGAGCAATACCACAGTCTAATAATACTTGGTTACAAGTAAATTTCTACATCAAATTTGGGCGAAAAAACTTATTGTTCTCTGTTAAGGATTTTGTCAGAGGATTAGTTAAAAGGTACTTGTTATACAAGTAGTCTAAGAAGTACTAAGTTCAACAGTATATGAATTTTGAACTACTTATGGAAACAATTTATTTATTTTTTTTCGCATCATCCTTTACTTTGAAATCCGTAAGCATACCTTCGTGATGCCTTCAGTTTATTACGGGGAATAATTACTGTAAATGTATTGTAATTTTCATGGGTCTGACTGTGAGACTGCAGTCTGCCCCACAGTCACTACCAGCAGCTCCTCAGAACGGATTCACGACGATTACCATAAATGTTAGTAGATTCGCGCTCTAGAAAAAAACGTGCGGCTGATTTGACCAAGCAAACGCGAACCACGGCTGACTTGACCGCAGTTATACAACCCTGCTTCTCTTAAACGTGTTTTCAAAGTGCTAACACTCATTGTTATGCTATGAAAGGTTGACAGCATATCAACTATCAACTCATATGTATGTCCCGCATCAAAATTATCCTTGATAACTTCTTCGGTGGTACCCATGTTTACATCCGAGCCGTGAACTACCTGGTGTGGCGTAAAGCAGCCCTTCCCACCTGTTAAAAAGACGGACACACTTTCCTCCAATCAGCATTGATCCGTGTCATAGAGGGAACCTACCTTTTCCGGTAGAAGTTCATGTCGTTGTGTGTTTGTTAATGCGATTGTGTTTCTGTTAATGTGGTTGTGTTTCTGTTAATATGGTTGTGTTTTGTTAATGTGGTTGTGTTTTCGTTTTTGTGGTTGTGTTTTTGTTGATTGTGTTTCTGTTAATGTCGTTGCATTTTTCTTTTTGTGGTTGTGTTTTTGTTACAGTTTTTGCCCGTTGCTTGAACACTATAGACCCATGCATAGACTAAAGTAACACAACTTGAAGTTTTTGTTACCATACCTCAAACACATGTACCCATACATTAAACAAAAGCGCTGCTTTGCACTCTAGTTGCAATTCTGCAACACACTTACTCCTTTATGCAACACACTTGGTCCTGCATACTGCACTCTATTTCATACATAAGACACTTCGTTCAAAAATGAAATCTCAGGGTGCCATTTGGAAAACACATGTATCCAAAATACAAAACACATCGGGTAATTGCAACCACTCAAATACACACCTGAAGCCACTTACTTGCTAAACTGAACACCAATCAGCCAGCTACAAAAAGCCCTCAGTTTAGCCATTTCAAGAACTTTACAAGCATGGATGAAGGGAGAGCGAGAGGAAGAGGACGAGGAAGAGGAAGAGGAGGAGGACAAGGTCAAGGTCAAAGAGGCCATGCACGGACCCTTATTTTTGATGATATAAGAGCAACTTTGGTGGACCATATCATCAACCATGGCCTGACAATGAGGGAAGCTGGGCAGAGAGTCCACCCACATCTAAGCCACTTCACAGTGGCATCTGTAATAAGAACATTCCGACTGGAAAACAGGTATGTCTTCACCTCTCTACCTTCTACTCTACTCAGATGGTATTTACAGCACTGTACTACAGTATATCACATTACCACATCACGTGTACAGGGTATTGCAGGGTGCTAATGCTCCTTTTGCAGCCAAAGTGGTAGTTTTTGTGAAACATACCATGATTACTTATATTGAGATGTTTCAGTACAGTGGATGATACAGTATATACAGTAAAGTACTGTAAGAAAAAGAAGCAAACCGATGACAATTTGTGGTTGTGTTTCTCTAGAATGACTAGAAGACCTTCTGGGGGAGGACGCCAACGCCTGTTCACACAACAGCAGGAACTTGCCGTTGTGGACCTAGTGAGGGCAGACAATGCCATCCGTCTCCACCAGCTACGACAGAAAATACTTGCAGACAGGCAAGTGTTCAACAACATAAACTATGGGAGCATCACCACCATCAGACGCATCTTGGGAAAACACAACATCGCCATGAAGCAGCTCTACAGGGTCCCATTTGAGAGGAACAGTGTCAGGGTCAAAGGACTTCCACGTGAATATGTACAGGTAAGTGTAACTGTCCTTTACATTTACAATGCAGTATTTGTGAAATCCAGTAGCAGCTGAATATGTACCATATCAGTACCACATGGATCCATTCGGAGAGCTACACAGGTACCTGTGTGATGGGGTGGGGGTTCTGTATGTGTAGCACTGTAGTAATATGTTTTTTGTTTTTTTTTTCGTTACAGAGAATCTTGGCCATGGATGGAGCTCCACAGCCTCATGAATTCATTTTCATTGATGAAGCTGGATTCGACCTGAGCAAAACAAGACGACAGGGTCGTAATGTAATTGGCCAAAGGGCAATTGTGCACGTCCCGGGGCAGCACGGGGGAAATATCACATTGTGTGCCACCATAAGCCTTCGAGGGCTTCTGCATCATCATGCAAAACTAGGTCCATACAATAGCCAACATATACTCACATTTCTAGATGCTCTCCATGATATAGAGGTACAGAACAGACCTGGGGCCTGTTCTGCGAAGGGGGCTCAACATAGCCAGGCTTTGAGCTCATAATGCACCTCAACAAAGCCCCAAATCCCCAAACAAAGTTAAACGGTACTGCGACTGTGGTTATCAACTTAATTTGTTAAGTCCGGCTCTCTGCTTTGTGCTCTGCGCGCGTTCACATAAAAGGAGGCGTTTGACGTCATATTATTCTACTTCCGTGCGAAAATGGATCGATCCCGGGCCACATACTTTACTCAAGATGAGCAGATTCTTATTATGCAAGGCTATGAAGAATTCAAAGAAACCATCAAGGCAAAAAGTAACACTGTCGCCGCCAATAGAGCGAGGGAGGGCTGCTGGCATATTAACCCTCATCCATTTAAGAAATAAATAAACTGAAGCAACAACTATCTTTAACCACCTTCGTAGTACAGGGAAGCCTGGCTTTAGACTCAACATACCTCGCTAGCCCTCTAAACCGGCTTCGCAAAACACCCCTCAGATCAGCTCAGGTTTGTGGTGGTAAGGGATAATGTCAGTTTCCATCGGGCTGCTCTGGTCCAGGCCTGGTTCACCAACCACAATCAATTTGAAGTGATATACTTGCCCCCTTACTCATCATTTTTAATCCCTATAGAGGAATTCTTTTCGGCTTGGAGATGGCGTGTATATGACTGCCAACCAAATACTCGCATGCCTCTTCTGCAGGCAATGGAACAGGCCTGCGGCGACATTCAGGTGACAGCAATCCATGGATGGTTTCGACATGCAAGAGGATATTTTCCCCATTGCCTAGCGGGAGAAGACATTGCTTGCGATGTCGATGAGGTCCTGTGGCCAGACCCCAACAGAGGGCGGGATCCATGAGCCCACGTATGCACAATTGCCATGATTTTCTGTGTTTACAGTATAGTGTTTTTTTTTTCTATTATTATTATTATTATTTTTTTCTTTTGCTTTATCTGAATTCATGTTGCAATCACTGCAATGTACAGTGCTGCAATGTACAATATTGAGTAGGCCTATTTGCTTTTTCAGTTGTTTGAAATTGTGCCTCCTGAAAATGTGCCTTCTGAATAAATGGTGAAAATCACAGACTGCAATGTTTTATAGAAAGTAGACTTGTGTGTTCCCCCTGATCTGAAAGTGTATGCATATTATGCAATTATGTGTCATTTTGTCATCAGAGTTACATTTTGACAAAGGATTGTTAGGTTTTGACAGCAGAGTTTAGGTTTTGATAGTAGAGTTTCAATTTGACACGGATGTGAATGGCATATTTCCCAGTGTTGTGTCATGTTTACTTGTGTGTAGAGTTTTGGCACAATGAGTTTTGCAAAATGTGTTCAAGCAAAAACTGTAATGTTGTTGTGTTTTTCTTTTTGTGGTTGTGTTTTTGTTAATGTTGTTGTGTTTTTGTGATTGTGTTTTTGTTAATGTTGTTGTGCTTTTGTGGTTATGCTTTTGTTTTTGTGGTTGTGTTTTTGTTTTTGTGATTGTCTTTTTGTAAATGTTGTTGTGTTTTTGTAAATGTTGTTGTGTTTTTGTAAATGTGGTTTACAAAAACACATTTACAATCCCATGAACAGAATCCCATGAACAGAAACTGTTCATGGGATTGTGTTTTTGTTTTGGTGGATGTGTTTTGGTTTTGTGGTTGTGTTTTTGTGGTTGAGTTTTTGTTAATGTTGTGTTTTTGGTTTTTGTGGCTGTGTTTTTGTTAATGTTGTTGTGTTTTTCTTTTTGTGGTTGTGTTTTTGTTAATGTCGTTGTGTTTTTCTTTTTGTGGTTGTGTTTTTGTTGGGTTTTTCTGTTTGTGGTTGTGTTTTTCTTTTTTATGATTGTGTTTTTGAAAATGTTGTGCTTTTATGATTGTGTTTTTGTTAATATTGTGTTTTTCTTTTTGTGGTTGTGTTTTTCTTTTGTGATTGTGACTTAATTAATGTCGTGTTTGTCTTTTTGGGGTTGTGTTTTTTATTTTTGTGATTGTGTTTTTGTAAATGTTGTTGTGCTATTGTTTTTGTGATTGGGTTTTTGTTATTGTCATTGTGTTTTTCTTTTCGTTGTTGTCGTTTGCCCTTCAGGGCCACCGTGCTGTACCACAACACGACAACTTTGAAACAAATACTTATATTATGTATTCTAAGTCCAAATATGAGTGGTATTAAAGAACAATGTAAGTCAACAATTTAACAGTAATTCCTAAGAACACACTCGTGATATCAAGGGAGCGCAATATTACATCAAATGTAAGTTAATCTTTACTAAACAAAAGTTTTCTCAGATGCTTCTGTCTGCCATGGGAAGGATTGTGTTTAAATCTGTTCTATTAGCCTTTTTAAAAATGCTTTAAATCAAGAACATGAAGCAATGAAAAGGAATATGAAATGTCTGAGAGCTGATAGGTCTGAATTATTGATCTGTGTGGCTGTCAGTCAGTGAGAAGCTCGTGTTTGAGTTGCAAGGTTGAGAGGATCAGAGGGCTGTCTCTGTTTGCTCTGTTGTTAGCACTGCCAGTCATCCTCACAGTGCACATTCATCTCCATTCAATATGCTGTCACCGTTCTATCCTTGTTCACGTGTCATATCCCCTGAGCTCATTACCCTGCCAGCATGTATACACACGAACGCGCGCATGCGCGCGCGCACGCACGCACACACGCACGCACACACACACACACAAAGCACACAAAGCACACAAAGCACAAGCACTAGTGCACCGAGGCAAAAAAACCCATTTTTGTTTCATTATTAATTTGCTTATTTATTCATAGCATCAATAAAACATGGTGATGGGTCTGCAGACTGATAGAGCAATACTGAATCAAATGAGGATCAACAAACTGTGTTTAAAGGAGATCACACCTCACACAAATTGCCAGTTGTTTTGTTCACGCCACCTGGGTTAGCATAGCGGCAGATCATGACAGGCAGAGCGAGTCATGGAATATCTTTCATATGGTGAATTCACTCAGACTCTTACGCTGAATGGCAATGCGACAGATGATGACTATTTAGCCTTTCACAGTTAGCGGGACTGGGTGAACTATGGCTATGGATTAGGATACTCAGACTGAGCTCCCCTTGATTTACTCAGAAAAATAATTGACGGAGAAATCCATGCCAGAGCCAATGGAGACCAAAATGTGTGAGAAACAGATTTTTTTTTGACTGAATTTACAGAATTTATTCAAGACCAAGATGGGCCAAAGGGCCAAACTGGTCCTGTGACAAGCTTTGGTTTGACCAAGGGCTAATTTTGATGATGTGCATGTCAAAATGACATTTTTCACTTTATGCCTAAAGGCAGATTTGACATATCTCTGAGTCAAGGCTGGCTGATTTTTGACTGTTCACACTTGATTCACACGGTTTGCCATTTCATCTGATGGTTAATGCTACAAATGTGAACTACCCTCATACAAGTGTCTTAGAAGTGCAATATCATGGGAAGAGAATTGTGTGATTAATATAGAAAAAAAACCCAAATGTATTTAGAAAGAAGTCCGTGTCATCTAAATTCATCTTTCATTTTCAATTAATATGAAAATTTTATTCAGGGTCCGACAAGGAAAAGTTGTTTTTGATCATATAAAAAACAAGAAAAGAACAGAGGAACACTGTTCAGTTGCATCCACAATATTATTTTGTAATCTTGTGAAAATTTAAGTTAAGATTCATAAAGAAAAAACATGCCCTGGGTAAATTCATCATAGCGTTTTGCCTCCGCATGCTCTGATATTACCTGTAACACTAATGTTAGCAAACTTTAGATATTGCTGAGTAACTGACATAAAAGTCACTTGGCTTGGTCACTTAGTCAACATTTTGACTAGGGATAGATCATGAATTTTGAATATTCATTAAATGAATAAAGATTCAAACAGTTTATGTGACTATGGTTTTGTTTGAAAACAGATATTTTCCATTGTATTTTTCCTTGTTTTTACCCACACATTATATCGACATCTAACGCGCTATTACAGGCCTCAGTTGATGAGCATTATTATTAGCGAGCTCTGATAACATATGTAGCACGCTCCTTTCCACACAGCAGCACAGTATAAGCCGGAGCTGCTATACTGTATGCTATAGTATATACAAGGCAGGTTCGACTAGTTGAGCAAAATTAACATACAGTGTGACAGCCACAAACAATAAAACTACTCTCTTGTGTGGTGTGTCCCCAATCTAAAGTTCTTAACCTGCGACTGGTACACAGTGTCAAAACATGTGCACACATCCAGTCATCAGGCAGTGAGACTATGCAGAAACACACCCAGTCTCAGCTCAACTGCACATTAAGAAACACACACTTTCAGTCACACATCCACCCTCAACTGAGAAGACACACACACACACTCACACATATATACAGTATATCATCTTTATCTCTCTCTGCCAACAACCTACACACACTTGCAAATTAACAGTCTGCTGCAATTCATCATTTGATTCAATTAAGCAGTGGAGGCAAAGGGATCAGAGCCCATGGGACAGCATTTTAAATGGCCAGAAAACAAATGAGCTGAGGTGCCGCCACGGACATTTAAATGAGAGTAATGAGACTTGCTTGTCATCGTCACTCTTCTACCAGCCACTCAATATAAGCCATTTTGTTCACCACTTTCTGTCTTGCTCAACTTTATCTCTTTCTTTTTCTACCATTTTCACTTCCCATCAATCTTTTCAGAGTAATCTCATGATAGCAAATGCTACATACGCGCTGGCGAAACTCTCCATCTGCCTCACCTTTCTTCCCCTGCCATGATGTTTATTCTTCATTCATCACATTGTTCGTCATCTCTCTATCCTGGCAGAGAAAATGCAATGTGCCCCGTCTGGTTTGCAGATTTCAGGCGAAGCCTTGGGATCCCAGAGTTTAACACGACTCCCCAAACACATGAATCATTGGCTCTCATTTATTCTGCAGTTTGGAAAGCGCAGGCTGCAATGGCAGGTCATTTTGGAACATAATGCACATGGGGCCAATAAAGCCGAAAGACTTTAAATCTAAACATGCGTTTTTTGCAAGCCGTGATCATAAAAACTATGCAACCGTCACATACAAACAAAATTAACTATATCAAATGCTTTGACTCATAGACACATTTCAAAGCATAATAGGCAAGTATACCCTTTGACGAGTGACATAAAACCTTTGCTAACTTTGAAAGTTTCTTTATCAATAAAACATTTAATCCTGGCTATTGCTAAATTCTCATTACATCCCCTTGACAGCAATGTAGCTATAAGTACAGTTAAAAGTGTCTTTCAGTAATGGTCACTGCAAATATTTGATTTAGTTCCTATCAGCTCACAGGCAAGGTGAGGCATCAAGAAAGGCGGAGAGGGTCAAACACAAATTTATTTTAGCAACCAATCATTTTTCACCATAAGCCCATATTTTGCAAGGACTGGCTGGCAGACCATCATGGGACCTCATTAGCAGTATTGGGTGGTCGCAGTGGTCGCTAATGTGGTGTGCATACCCATGACATATTGCAACATCACGAGGAAATGGTGACACTGGTCATTAACAAAGTGTACATTCAGAAATGAAAGTATAATGTGGCATATAAACACAAGCAGGAAAACAATGATGAAGAGAAGTTGCAGCGATGCAGATGGTCCTTTCCAGAGGTGCACCCTATGCATGAGGAGACCTTTATCACACCAATGAGTATGGTTAATTAGGTTGTCTTATATTTTAGAATTAATTAATAAAGGGCAGGCATTTTCAAAAAATACTAGGCATGTGATTCTACAAACCATCTGTCTATCACCATTGACATGGGCTCACTTCATGTTGTTCTTTACTTTCTTCCAGTGAAGAAATACTCTTCTTATATAACTGATGCTATAGCAGCCCCTACCGACGCTAACCTCCTGAGCAGCTGCCATTGTTTTCAAACAAATAGTTGCTTCTCTCACTAGTCGTTACACCTAAACCACGCTCGTAGTTGCCAGTAGTTCCTCATAAGGGCATAGCTTGAAGCCTCGCAAGATGGAAGATGATCTAACTTTTTTGCAATGAAGGAAGAGACACACTTTTTGACCAGGTCAGTGGAAAGGTGACAAAGCAAATGAGGTCAAAGGCATAGAGCTAAAATCAGATAAATCAGACAGAGAAAAGTAGCCAGAGCCCATCCTGTTCAGCATGGATTCTGTACAACAAGCTACTATAAAGGAAGATGGAGAGAGAAGTGCATAATGAGAGAGAGAGAGAGCACATGAGAGAGAGGGGTGTATGGACGGAGCAAACGAGAAGCAGCAGCTCCCATTGATTGGACCATTTTTCACACCGTCGTGCAGCGGCCCCACTTGCGTTTTTATTTATTCCACCATTCAGCTGAGCCACATGTGTGCAGTCTGGAAAACCACCGACACACACTGGCAAATATGAATGTATAAAACATGGCACAAATTAATTTCTACCAGTCCCTGGAGGGTATTAGCCCTAAACATAGCACTGATTCTCTCTTCTGAGTATTTACTCCTTGTAATCATGTAAGGACATATGGATAACACTCTTCACTGTTTGTTACATCTGTCAGGCTTTTGTTCGTGCATGCATTGCACATGCAGTTTACAATGCTGATAAACAGATGATTTACCATTCAAAGTTTTAGAAATTAAAGAGTCTCTTTCAGAATTTGGTTCAAATTGTTATTCATCTGTATTAGTAAAAGCGCTAAAGCTCTAAATGTTGTGGCATCAGGTGCTTCGACAACTCCTAACAGCTCTAATGTCAGGTAAGGTAATTGATGATGATACCCTGGGCTATAAGCCTTCCTGAGAAAAGACGTTAGGATCAAAACTGCAATGTCTACAATCAATGCCGACTACAATCACTGACAAGATAACACGATAACAATGAAGCTGCTTCCGATTGGCGAATTTGCCAAACTTAGAGGAACCATGCTGTCTATACCGATGTGGTGGAGGTGAACACTAAACTTGAGAGATAAGCTGGTGAGTTTTCAAAGCTGAAAAAGTAGTTTAAGGACCTTGAATCAAGATCATAACAACATAGAGACTGTTGGGATTTCTGAAAAGACGGTTGCCACTGCAACTGCTGTTGCTGCCCTGCTTAAGACTGAATTCAAGTTGGATGAAGAGCCACTGCTAGACTGGGCGCATAGAACCAGCCAGCTCATACCAAGGCCCTGGTGAGCAACCACTACCTAAGGGGTTGGAAAAAGGCTTTGATTCAGCAGAGGACACCATGTATGTTCATGTGTTATATGATGTGATTATTTCATGCCTCTGCCTTCAGTTTATATTTACATAGCTACATTCAATGAAACTTATATTTAATATCAGGTATTTGATAAATCTTGTTGACGCTGAACAGTGCATTTTCCTTTTTCACACAGGGTGAGCTAAAACCAATGTCTTATGAAGCCTTATTTGCACTAATGTAATGCTCCCAAGATATAATAAGATATTAGGTTTTTCAGTTCATTATACTGTATGTATGTATTAACCAACATATCGTCACCTTCTTAAAATAATGGCCTAAATCTTTTTTTTTTTTGTTTTCTTCCCACAAGTCAGCTCTTCATGATGCTGGCCACCTCTGGTAAAATCACCCACATCTTCAGTTGAACAAATCATCCGATCCTACCCCTGTAGTATATTGGTCTATGTCAAAGGCCGTTTTATTTTGCCCAAGTCACAAGACAGAGTGACTTAGGCAATTTTCTAAAATGTTTCCAAGACATATCTTTGGGCGCGGCTGTAGCTCAGTGGGTAGAGCAGGTCGGCTAGTGATCAGAAGGTTGCTGGTTCAAATCCCAACTCCGGGCTGGGCTGGGCTGAGCTGAGCTGCACGTCGAAGTGTCTTTGAGCAAGATACTGAGCCCCAAATTGCTCCTGATGTGCAGTTGGCAGCTTGCATGGCAGCCTCTGTCACAGTGTGTTTATGCAGGGTATGCTAATGTGAGAGGGAGGAGGGACCATCCTAGCTCTTTTTGATTGTCTTAAAATCGTTTGAGTCCCAGCATTCTTGGTTCAGGCAAATCTATTTGTTTTCTTAGTTGGAACATTCATTGTACCGGCAATCCTGCCAAAAGATCCAAAGATTTTAGCCACCTGAAACGGCTTGATTCTGACATTGTATTTTACAGAAGGCTCATCTGAGACTTAAAATAAAAGGCTCCATTCTTCTTGAATAGATCAGGTTTATCTGTCCAATTTCTATTCTATAGCTACAGGTGTTGTTATTCACAAAGGAATTCAGTTTTTGTCTGCTGAGGTTATTGCCACTATTAGCTATTGCTACTGAATGTCTATGCAGATAACTTTGATGATGTTGAAATTTCCAACAGATGATTTAGTGATATACCTCATTTTATTATTACCCATTTGTTTATTTTAGGAGGTGATCTGAATTGTGCACTTTAACCAAGTAATGGCTTGCTTGACTTCTAATCCTTCAGCTAAAATATTTCCTTTTTTTCCTCAAGAAAATTGAGAAGAAGACTGATTTCCTCATAGATAGTGGTTTGAACTAGAGTTGTTTCAGGTAATCATATATATGATCGTGGTCATGGACATTCGGTTGTCTACACATGACTTTGTCTCAAATTCTATTGACAAGCTTCTTTCCTTCGAAGAAAAAAGAAATGAGTCGACATCACATTCCTTACTTTGGGAGTCAATGAAAGCTTTTTTTAGGGGACAGATTATTTCATACTCCTCCTATTCTAATAAAAACATGACATTAGGTTTACAGAATTGATAACTGATTAAGTATTCTTGATCAAGAACGTGCATCTGATGCTTCTGCAATATTATTTAAGAAGCTCTTATTTCTACCAGTAACACTTAGCAACTGTTATGACAAACTTGTGGTACTTATTACGAATATGGTGAGGAAGCAAAACAGATTATTGGCAGACCAACTGAGAAATCAGTCACCTTCAACAAAAATATCTTGCAGAAGAGCATTAACAGTGGGCTTTTGAATTCAGACAGAAGTAAAATAAAGCAGGCATTTCCGGTCAGATAATTTCCAAAGAGGTCGATAAAAAGGGTCTCATATATGGCTTTGGAATTCTAAAAGGGTATGTCACAGGCAAAACATCCTGCCTCACTCCTCACTAGCTGATGATGCTGAAAGAAACAGTGAAAAAAAAATAGCATGGTTCTGGCATCTGTCTCTGGCTGACTTTTTAATGTCTTCATATGACTGTGAAACATCGTGGTTTAGATTACTGCTACATAACAAGCTATGACTTGCAGGTTAAACAATACACAACTTTTTCTTTTGTGATTCGATTTTAGAGAAAGCAATTAGAGAAACCATCATCTAACTTTTGACATAAGGGGTATGGCTCTAACCATAGCCCTATTACTACAGACTACCTGTGGATGCCAAACAATGATTTAGCAATTGTCATTTGTGATTGGGTTTAAGCAAACTCTCGTCAATCTGTAATGTTGTCTTGAAAGCTGTTTAAAGCTACTTAAACTTGCTCTAGCAAACTGTCTCAATATTTGTAAAAACGTTCTTTCCTCAGAAAAAAATTTAAGACATTCATGGATATGAAACATTACCTTGCTGAGTGCTATTCATTTTTAATCAGGAAGAAAGATCACTAATTTTTGGAACCAATGGCACGTAAAGCTCCCAAGGCATACTATAAAAAATAAATCCAGAGCTTCCTTCCTGGGGTAGGGCAATATCTTGGTGGGATCACATTTTTTCTCCTTAAGAATTTCCAAAGTTGGTCTGGAAACTTGCCAAAACATTTAAAAAAAATTTTTTTACTCTCAGTCAACATGCAGTCTTCTCAGACTACCAAAGTGGAATAGGTGTGGTTGCCTGCAGACTTTTTCACACAACCATATCACATATTTAAGATTGATAGAGAAATTCTTCTGAATTCCCAGTTTTGTCTTTGGTTTCATGTTTTTGAAACAGGAGAATACAGTACAGGCTGTAGGAGACTGGCAGACATGAGAGAGATTTGTTGATATGCTTCCAAAGCAAACTTCAAAAGCTATGAGTGAAGATTCAACAAGATCCAATCATGATAATATCACACCAGAGGAAACAATGTTCACTTCGATACTTGTGTTTCCTATTCCAAAACTACAAATGGATCAAATTAAATGTGAAAGCGGTCAGTCAAAGTGAAGAACCAAAGTGAAGTCACCTTACTCTGCAGTTGCACTCAGCTCTACCTAATTGTTTTGGTATATTTACAGTTCTTACTCAATCTCCGCTCTCACCGGCAGCAGCAACAGGCAGCAGGTTTCAATGAGCGAGTTCAGATGAACCTACTACAGACCTGCTGGCACAGAACAGCAGACGGACAAAGTTAATTAGTTGTATAAAGAAAAGAAAAGTCAGAGTAGGGGATTAAGTTATGTTACGTAAGGTAACAAAGTTATTCCAACTAAAAGCGTGATCTTTTTCGAACCTTACCAAATAGTTTTGGTGCCTAAACCTAACCAAACAGCAACCATTTCACTGCATTAATAACAATCCAAAATTCATAATATGTATGTTTCTCAGTCTCTTATTTGAAAGTCTGTCAGACGTCACTCATTTATTATTACTAGTTTGATCACTGAGCCTTTGACTTGCAAAAATGATGTTAAAGGGGAAGGTAGAGCATCATAGTTTGTAGCTTAAATCAACTAAGTAGCCATATCACATTCTTAAGTTGGGAGTAAGAACATGTAACCAAAAAGTAATGCTGTGTTATTTTGCTATAAAACTCCTTCTAACTCAAAACAACAACAGAAAACACATCAATCACACATTCAGATTAATATTTCAGAAGGAACTATCCATATATTGACCTTCTCCTGTATTCCTGCAAGTCACCATGTATTGATGGTGTAGGGAAGTATATGGGCCTCACACGGACGGCACCATAAAATATGTAGGATAGTAATGTAGGAGACACTACTGCTATTTGATAATAAGGGTAATTAATCACTGGTGATTAATCATACACTCGTAGATGGGGCACCACCTCCTTTGTTTGATTTACTGGAATAGGCCGGAGGGAACTATTCCAAACCTCTAACTACCCAAGTTGGCTTGGACAGTTAGAGTATCAATTTCATATAAATTTATTCAATCTCATATTCTGAAGCAGTGACTTCTTTGCACGTATCCATCGGTTCTCCATATTAAAATTAAGTTCCAGACAAAGACAAACAATTATGTATGTTTATTGACTAAATAATTTGGGGTAACATAAAAGAAATGACAATTTTAGACGAACAATAACAGACAACAGAAAAGGTAAAGACTGTAATTAGGAAAGTAATAAAATGATGTGCCCATCGGCAGATGGTAAAGTTAAAGGGTCGGGTTTTTATATATTACATATTACGGCAGTAATTTTTAATTCTAACGAGACCCTAATCTCAATTCTCCTAAGTTCATAAGATAGACAGAAGTCAGAACCTAGACAGAAGTCAGAATTTTAGACAGAAGTCAGAACTTTAGACCCCAACTCATTCTCACATGTGTGGATCCAGCTGTATGAAGACGTTCAGCCTGTTTTGTCTGGGAGTCAGGAGGTCCTGAAGCTTGGTCTCTTTGAGATTTCTGGGTTGGACTACGGCACGGCGCGTCGGTTCAATAGCCAGAGGGAAGGCCGGTAGTCTGTTGAGGAACTCTCGGTCTGAAGGCCCAGCGGGGTTTCCCGCCTTGGGAGCGCTGGGGGCAGAGTCGATCTCGGCTGGGAGCACACAAAGTCTCTTTTGTTGGAGACTCCTTGCAAGGCTTCTGAAGCAGACAATGACTGCAACGTTCTTCATCAGATGATCATAGTCTTGAAAAAGACTTTTTCTTTGTTGTTTCAAGTGGTAGTTCTTAAGTTCTGATTCTTAACTAATTCAACTTCTTCTGGATCAGGCGGTGATACTTTAACGGTATATTAAAATCAAAAATCAAAAAGAAAATAATTTCGTTCTATTAAAAACTTGGATAAAGTAAAGCACTTAAAGTAGTGGTTCAATTCGCTTTTCTTAGAGCTTGTTGCAAAAATAAAAGTAAAGATTACTGAAAAAGAAAAAGAAAAGAAAGGAAGAGAAGAGAAGAAGACCGAAGCAGACAGAAGAGAAGAGAGAGTGAAGAGCCAGGAGCAGAGCCTGCTCTCCGTTTTTATGACCTGCAGCAGGCAGACTGAAAAAGGGGGGGCTGGCTGACAGTGTCCCGCCTTCTGTGTCCTGAGTTTAGACTCACAAACTTTAATCTAACTAAACTAATGTTTTAATGTTCCAAATCATGTTTAACCTTCCCAAAACTTCACCATCTTAAAAGTCGAATTTTTGTCTTCTTGAAAAGATGCAACATGATTATGATCACTTATCATTCAAAAAGAATTAAAACATGATTATGGCATAAAACAATAAAGTATACAACATAAAACAATAAAGTACAATACATTGTAGGACCAATGACTTACATACATACATCCATATTCCTTGTAGTTCTATCTTAACAAAACATATCAGACATTTAACTGGTAAATAACACAAGTATTACACAAAGAAGAATAAGGATCTGTAAGTCTGTCCACCTCACCAAGGGGAGGGGCTGGTTTCTTCCAGACCTCAAATTCATTAAGTAATAAACTTCATTTGGGCTTGATTGGGGACTGGGTCATCTTTACTCCAACCAATTTCTTCCCCCACCTTCTGTCATCTGATGTGGAGAGAGAAGACTCTATTGTGCTTAGTCATTAAAATTAATAACAGAAGGTCTCTGGTGATCTGTTTATAGCAAGATAACAACATCCTCCCACTCTGTGAAGAGGAGAAGACTCGTGCTTGACCTGTTTCACCTGAGGAAAAAGGAGTTCATCTTCTTTGGAGGGGGGGAGGAGAAGCGAATATTCAGTCAAACAGATAGGCTTTGTTTGTTAAGTTTATCTTGTCTTGTGGTTGAGAGGTCAGAGGTCAGAGGACAGGGTAAGGAAGCAGAGCCTTGTGATGGAGACACAAGGGCTTGTGTTCCTACAATAGGTTTGATAGCCTGGTCACAACCCTTCAAAAATGTATTAATTTCACTGGAATCATTAAGAATAGATGTATTTGCTCTTCAAGGAAAAGTAAATGGCCTGACTTCCACTCTGGTGATCTTTGACATGTAAATGTTTGATGTTAACAATTATTAAACCATGACAAAGCTGACTCTTCAGTGAACTTTTCGTTTCAGCTGTTACACGCAATCACATTTTGATTTACCTTGGGCTGCAAAACGATTGGTAATGCTTACAGAGATTTCTTGTTCATATCCATTGGCCACAAACAACCCTAAAAGCTTTTTGCACCGACTTTATTGTGAGGGCTTGCAAATGTGTCTTGTTCCTCCACTTTGTAGTGTGACCAGGCACTAATATGAACATCAAGCCAGAGTGTTGTTTTTTCCTCGTTTCATCCGTTATGCTTGGCATTCCAGCCGTGACAAACTGCTGCTCCTTATTCCCATTGTGTTTGTTTCATGCAGCTAGCTCAGAATTAACGTCCAGTGAAACCACATTTCATTTTGTGTTCAGGCATTTTGGTCCAGTTATTCTATATCACCAATTAAAAATTATATCATCCGAGCAGAATAAACCAAATGAGAAAAAACTTCAAATTCTGAATGAAGTCTGGCATACGTCACTGGTGCAAGAGACAGCCACATTAAGACGGAGCTGTGTTTCAATACAGACAGTCCACGTATCTCACTGACTGAGGCACAACACACACACACACACACACACACACACACACAGACAACAGCCTTAAGAAAAGAGAACTGTACAGTCTGCTTCTTTTCTTCTTTCTTCCTTCTGTTGTTGCATAGTCATTGTCACTGTTCTCCACTCATTCTCCACCAAGCTGTCACCTATATCAATCTCTCTCTACACTCAGTTTGACATGTCCCCCCCTCATTGCTGTATAACTCCTCGCTGACATTCCTCTGTCTGGGGGGGTGACTTCACATCAGTACCTCAGCATCACCTTACTTCCCTTCTCCCACACTTCATCTCTCTGCTTCCTGTCCTACTCCTCACCACACCCTGTTGTTCCAACTTTAAAAGGCCCGGGAGTGATTCAAAGACTCAACACAAGCCTTAAGTCGAAGCGACAGTTTAGTGTCACTGCCAAGTATTAAGTCCGTTTGAGACATCTCAAACTGTTGTATGTGAAAGTGGTTACCGGTGGGCTGCATGGGAACGTAAAGGATGACTGGCTCTCGAGCTGTCCGTCTCAAATGCTGCCCTGCATGTTGGCCTGAATATGATTCAAAAGTTCACACCGAGATGGTTCACCACTGTTATTTGAGGTTTCTCCGTTCATTTGGTTCACTTGCATCTCTGCACTCTGGGTAAAACAGAAAAAATACTGTAGTCCAAGGTCTGCTCAGACATCCGCTTGCAAAACTAAATTAACCCATTCTGGTCACTTTGATTCTGTTGTCATCATCTGTTGCCAGGTTGTAAAATACCTTTGCTTGTGTCTATCCATTCTATTCAGTTAAAATGGCATTTTACTTTATTCTAGTTAAAAAATGAACAAAAATAATCATGTTTTCAATTAATGTTTTGCAGCTTTCTACCAATAATCGAAAGAAATACATGTTAGTAAGTCAGTGATAACGCCTTTTAGTGACAATACACTTTCTCTGCAATTATAAATGTTAAAAACAATGTTCTTGGTTGACATGCTCAGTAAATTAATGTGTCAAAAAAACATTAATAAACTGCCTATGTTTAAATCAGTGGGACATGACGTCACGATAGGTAGAGTGGTCAAGCAGGGGTGAACTTTAACAATATTAGCTATGGACGGCAAAGCGTGTTTTGGCACTAATGTATGGGATTCATTTTGTCCATTAATAAAAACACAAAGACTTGTGGGACAACAAACCATCAACGATAAATGCAACCCAAAACTATTTTCATACCAAGAGCCACTATGTGAAATGCTAAGACATATCACTTAGCAATAAAGCTCTAAATGTTGTGGAATCAGGACTATTGCTTGTCCTGAGTTGAAGATAAAATAACTTCTTCTGTCAGTTTTAATGACACATCGATGTATGGCTGGCGTAATGGCGGAAGTGCGTAATGGCGGTGCATACCGGCAGTCTGGCAGGTCTTGCTGGAGCTCACACAAACAATATTGCCAAATTTGCCTTCCTACAAAAAAACGTAGATTGATCGACATAGTTCAGAGACTATTTGTTTTAAACTATGTGTTTGCACTACTGCTTCTATCCGTGCCAACATTCATGCCAACAGCAACCTGTTTGTGAATGCGACGTTCGTCAGGGCTTCAATCACAATCCACGGAGCCAATATGTAACCTACGCCAAAATTCTAAACAATGGCTGTGCCGTTCCAAACTTTCACTGCTCCACAATCACCAGAGAATAGGCCCAATCAAACTGTGAATCCCGTCACACAGACTCCTCTCATTGGGGACTAAACCCGGCGATCAGGAAACATCGAAGAACAAACTTTTTTAAAACTCTCAATCAAGCAAAAATGATCTGGGATCCAAACCCAAAGGATTACTCGGCGGACATAGAAATATACAAAGCATTGTCTCTAAAAGCAACCAACCTAACTTGGACTTCCTTGGTCTTTCTGAAACATGGCTTAACAAACGCTCACCCGAGGATGCCTTAGATATACCTGGGTATAACATGTTTAGAAGGGATAGAAACAAGGGCAAGGGAGGGGGTTTGCTAGTATATATTAAAAACACAATTACACGTAACCTCATTGAATGGTCATAAGAAGTAGATATGGAGTATATTGGGTTGAATATGTCACTGTCTCATCAAATGTCCTTCACTGTAATTTGCCTATATCGACCTCCATCATCCAATGACATATTTTATGAACATCTCCATAGTATTCTCAAGCAATGCAATGATAAAAAAGAGCTGATACTAATGGGTGACTTTAATATAAACTGGGGGGAAAAAACGGAGAGAAAAAACTTAGAGATAACAAACAAGTTTAATCTTTCCCAACTGATACAAGGTCCAACGAGAATAACCAACTCTTCTCAGACACAAATCGATCTGATATTTACAAACAGACCTGAGAGGGTAACTACATCGCACAACATGCTGACTGGTCTGTCTGACCATAATATCACATTGCTGGTAAGGAAACTAACCAAAAAACGATTTGCAAATTCTACCAAGACAAACCAATTCTATGATAAAATTCCTAAAAATGAAATAATCAACTTTGAAATGCTATAAAGCAAATTGACTGGTCTGATCTATTAACCAGCGAAGACATTGAGAATAGCTGCAGCACTTTTTTGACTACCATTAACGAAATTAGAGTAACCTTCACACAGAAGGTGAAACATAAACATGGACAAAAGAGGACCCTACCATTGCGAAATGACACTCTCTGGCAACAAATGAAAGAGATTTTGCTCTAAAGAGGGCTCTAAAATCAGGACATAGTAGCGATCTTACCTTTGCAACTCCCCAAAATAAGGTATTGAGGAATTTAAGAAAGGCTAAGGCAGATTTTTTTTAATCAGAATTATTAGTGAAGCACATGGAAATGGGAAACTTATATGGAGAAATCTTAATAAATTAACTGGTAGGAATAAAGAACAGAGAACAACTTTACCTGAACTCAAAGTGAATGGAATATTGACTCAAGATAATGATATGATGGCAAGTACATTTAATGATTTCTTCATAAAGTCAGTCGAGGAACTGACTCAAGGTATCCTAATTGAAACTGTGCCATCTATCCCCATTGACCATGCTAAACCTGTCTTTGAAATAAAGGAAATATCTGAATTAGAGGTGAAAAAAATTATAACCTCCCTGAGGATCTCAAAAGCAAAGGATTTGTATGGGTTGGATACCACATTTTTAAAATCACATATGGACGCCTTTGCTTGCCCCATTGCACATCTGATCAACCTATCAATTAGGCAAAGTACTTTTCCAAGCACCTGGAAAATAGCAGTGGTATCTCCGATCCATAAGTCTGCTGATAAAACAATGGTGTCAAATTATAGACCCATTAGTGTCCTTTCAGTGATATCCAAGGTGTCAGAAAAATGGGTAGCAGAACACCTTAAATCACATCTAAATTTGGGCCACACCCCCTTACACCCAATGCAATTTGGTTTTCACACAAACCACTCTACAGAGACAGCGAACTGCTTCTTCCTTGAAAACATCAAGTCAAAATTAGATGGGGGTGGTGTAGTAGGTGCAGTGTTTTTGGACCTTAAGAAGGCTTTTGACACTGTCAATCACAAGATACTTTTCGTAAAATTATGTAATTCTAATTTCTTAGCTGATGACATAAAATGGATGGAGTCATACTTAACTAACAGGAAACAAAGTGTACACATTGGTAATTCTCATTCCTCATACCTTGACTGTAATATTGGTGTACCCCAGGGGTCAGTATTGGGCACTATCTTGTTTAGCCTGTACATTAATAACTTACCTTCAGTCTGTCCATCTGTGAATATACAAATGTATGCAGATGATACAGTTCTCTATGTGCATGCAAAAAGCAAACAACAGGCTGCATCTAAACTAACTGAAGCACTGGTCCACGTTTCTGATTGGCTAAAAAGGTCACGTCTACATCTGAACATTAACAAAACAGTCTTTATGTTCTTCTCTCAGGAATCTAGTGCACAGCAAGCTAATGTTTTTATTGAAGGCCAAAAACTCTTAGTTGTGTCTGATTTTAAATACCTTTTAACTTTTAAAAACCATGTTAAAAAGGTGGCTAATACCATCAGATTTAACCTGGCAAATTTTAAACACATAAGGCCATGTCTAACAACAGAGGCAGCCAAACTCTTTATGCATGCCATGCTCTTTTCTCACATATCATACTGTTCACAAGCTGGTCCCAAGCAAACATGACAACTCTGAAACCAATAGAAACCCTTTATAAGCAAACCTTAAAAACACTAGATCAAAAACTTTTCAGCTATCACCACTGCAATATTATAAATAAGTACAACTTATTTAATTTAGAAAGCTTTTTACATTAACTGGATGCCCGTCTTATTTTCAAAATATTACATGGGCTGGCACCTCCACCACTGGGTGAGTTTTTACAGCAGAAAAACAGCAGTGGCAGGGCAACTAGTGCAGCCACCAGGGGAGACTGTGTTATACAGTATAGACGTAGCAAGTTTGGCCAAACAGTCTTCTCAGTACGGGCCGCAAATTACTGGAACTGCCTTCCTATTGAACTTAGAGAAAGCACCAACTATCTATCATTTAAAACAAAACTTAAGAGATGGGGGCGCTGTGTGGCTCGGTGGGTGGAGCGCGCGCGCGCGCCCCATGTGCTGAGGCTCTGCAGCGGACCCGGGTTCGAGTCCCGGCCCGGGTCCCTTTGCTGCGTGTCATTCCCCGTCTCTCTC
>CAEMYA010001159.1:51539-63486 GCA_903131615.1 Diplodus sargus
ATCTGCCAAGGGACTACAGAGGGAAATTAGCTTTTTTGCTAACTCTGGCATATTTACATTTTGAGTGTAAACTGAAAATGCCAATTGATGTGCATTGTCCCTTTTAAATAAACAAACAAATAAAAAAATAAAAAATGACTTAATGCTGACAACAGATAGGCCTATGGTAAATCAAAACAGCTATAGTACTCCAAGTAACTGGTGTTTATTGGAAGCTAATACCTGTTTAAGGCTAAAAGGATTTCACTTTTCATACCTCTTTTTTTTTTAGCAAAATCACTGTTTATGTATAATTCAGGGTCTCCTGCACTTCACCTCTACAGCATTTCAATACACACATTCACAGTTGAGCTGCTTTCATTTCATAATGTCTTTGGTTCTGATGCCTGACAATCAAAAACATGATACCAACAATAGGTTGTTTCACTTCAGAGCTTTGTAAAGTGTGCTAAATCACTGCCAAAACTAGTAGTAATACTGATGATATCCACAACAGAAATTATAGTGCCAATGTTTTTCCTGAGCATTTGTCACAACCATGTCTTTTATTCGGGATGCACAATATAATGTATCGGGGTGGTAATTCATATTTGGATATTGGAAAGTGTATATTAGTTGCTATCTATGAGTATTGATGATAATATGAAGCAGAATTGCTATCATGGACTTAACAAGTGCAACATCTCAAAATAAACACAGAGGAGAAGAGGAAGCAGAAGAAGAAGGAGAAAAATTCAGAGAAGAGGGAAAACATCCACCAGTTTTAACACAACAAATCTTACAAGAGCTATGGAATATTACATCAGCCATCTTATTTGTTTACCCTCTGGTGTACATTAACTAGAGATCTGGAATTATTTATCAGTTAGCAGTATAACCTGAAAAATTGCATATCGTGCAACCCTATTTTGTATAATACACTCAAGCTCCATTGCTTCATCTGCACAGAACACATTCAGGCTAGTAACATGTTTTTTCTTGTTAGCGAAACTGTTGACTCAATGTCTTCTCAATTTACCGTGATGAAAATTGGAAAAATGCTTACAAAAATAGGGCTAAGGCTACCATTTAAACATTTTCCAGACTCCCGGTTCCTACCACCTTCTACAGTACAGCACATGGTGGTGTAGAAATTTTTCAAGATATCACATTACGACAGTTTCCACAGGATTTATGATTTTATGGGTTGTAAAATAGTAGAATCATATTTCGAGAAGCAAGATTGCATTGAAAGCTAAAAAAGCGAGAACCGTAGAACCGTTTAAGACTAAAACCATTTTTTTTCACAGCCATAAGTTGACATCTCAGTTCATTTAATTGATTTATGATTAGTACAGTAAATGGTTCATTCTCCATTGATAAAGTTATTAGTTACTGCTAATCAGGTATACGATGTGTGAGATGTCTCTATGTTTTTTCTTGTATGTAAAACCGAACAGTTCCTAGGATTCAACACTAAGGGGAACGCTACAGAAGGTCCCACACAAATCTAACACTGTAAAGTACAAAGCTTTTGGAGGAATCCAAGTTACCAAGGCATGCAGATCAGGTACATCTGCTAGAAAGTCAGCCACAACTTCATTCACCGCTCGTAAACTGTGCATAAAGAGATAAGAGACATCCGGTTTCTTAACAGGTAACAGCGGTGTGTTGCTCTGGGGATTCTGAGTTATCTTCAGGATATTTTGCTTGTAGCAGCCCCTCAATGTGTGGCGAAATACCCTTGGATCGCCTCCTCCTTCAGTGGATACTGGTTCTTCCATGGAGGCCAAGCTCCGGGCTCGGTTGATTTCATGAGTCCAATGTCAGTGGTGCGTTGAAACCACAAATATTCGGGAACCTGTCGCAATATTTCTTCTTTCAGGCAACCCGCATCTGACTTGACACTAAACATTGATTTGTGTCTGTGATTGTCCCAGTCTGTGGGTGGAGATCATGATTTTTATGAACCCCTGGTCTTTGCCATTGCATATGGTTTGCTCTTAAGCCAAATCATCTTATGTCTTTAGATATTTTTAAATTACCTGTTGTTCAATCTTCTGCAGTCTGAAGGTAAATGTGATTCATAATCATATAATGAATGCGTATCCATGTGTCCTTAAAGGGTTTGTGGATAAAATCACACTAGCCTGACAGGTTTAGTGTGGGTCACACAGGCAGATGACACCAACAGATGTAACGGGTGTCCAGTGACTCATCACACTACTCCAATCATGCATTTGTAGCTATCTCCTATTTTCAGATCTGTCACAGTTTATGTTTTCAACTTTGATGTCAAATTCCTTTTTACTAATATTTAAACCTTTTGATAGTACTTTCCTAATTTTCCTTTCCTTCGTATTAGGGCTTCCCACTTTAACATGTGGAAGCTGCAGTAAATAAATGAACAATTTCATACTTCGACCAGCTGTACCAGTCGACCAAAAAACAATTATCTGCATGTCCATGAATCCTCAACGTATTCATTGAACTTCTCCCCATTAAACCAAATCAAAAGACAGCCCTTGGTAATTACTCATACACCGCTCACTAGTGACAAAACACTCACTTGGATTCCTCCGATCCAAATTCAATAAAGATGTATTGCTTTTAACACACAAATCATATATGTGTATTTAATCCTATATCCAACTTTCTATTATTTTTCCGCTTACTTTCTTCATCTTCTATCCGGATTATATGCCGTTATTAGTTATACTCTTTCTCTTTTATGTGATTAATAGGGCCTCCATGCATATAAATAATAGCTTTATTAATAGGTATATTTTCATACCACCAAGTTTTCATTTCCTTTGTTATATAGCCAATTAACACTATTTAATATTCCCTCTATGTGAAGTCCTGCATAGTTCTATCTTTTCTTTTTTAAATTTTAGTTCACCTATATTTTATCAGGCAGGTCCTTTAAGACCTAGTTCTAATTTGCAGTGACCACTTTAGCTAAAAGAAAAACACATCTAAAGCATACTACTCAATTTTGAATCGAGGGAAAGGAACTTGTATTTGTATTTATTTATTTATTCATTCACTCACTTATCCACATTTCGAAAATTGTGACAGTGATAAGACTCAAACTGTCACCTTCTCAGTTGCAGGGCAAAAGTACAACCAGGTTAATCGTATCACATCACTGAGAATTTAGATGGAAAAATCCCCCACTTTAGACTATCCTTATATCTATATAATAAGTCAAATACAATACCTATGCATTGTATATAATATATATTAATAATGCGCATGTATGGATTACTTTTCCTTTCTACTCACAAACACAAACACTTATTCAGCTGAATTTCACCAGAGCTCGTGCACATTATACCTACTGCAACTTGGTTCATTGGACTCAGAGTACGGTAAACCGTCTCTGACAGCCCACCAAGTGCCACACCACATTATTTATCTTTAGAGTCCATGAGCGTCCCATGGACTTGTCGAATTTTCTATTGTCACAACCACAATTTTGATTTGACATAACATTTCTCTCTCATTCTAATTTTCTTTGTGGTCTTCATCACTTATCTTTTCATACTCTTTGAGTCTGAACCACGCAGAACAACGACTAATGCCTCGCAAGTCCGATAGTGTAAGCTAAACGCCCTGCCTGTCACTTTCTTCAGCGGCTGGTCACCAGTTCTATCACTTCTGCGCAGCAGTTTCTCTTCTTATCTTCTTTTATTCCTTATTTTCTTCTTTACTTCTCTATTTGAGCAAACTTAGCGCATAGGAAATAATGACCAATCTCACGCATGTCTTAGGACAGCATAAGCCTAGCGTCATACTTTCTACTGCCAGCACCGTATTACTAATTAAATCATAAATCTCTACCGCATAAGTTTCTCCCTTAATTTAGAAAATTTAGACAGAACCGTATCAACAAACTACACACCTCTTGCCCATATCCCCTCGTTTTGGTAATTTACAGCTTGACAGATATTGGAAAACACACACAGTCCCATCCAGGGCCTGAGTTTGACCCCTAGAGCGAAAATGCTCACCTTGTTGGCCAGTTGGGGTGAAAGTCAGTCTCTGGACCCCTGTCGTGTGTCCAAGTTGTCAACAGCCATCCTGCCGACAACGCCACCTCTGGTTTCTGGGCGTTCATCCTCAAAGGTGTCGGCGTGTGGTATGTTGATAAAAGAATTCTGCGGAGGCAGGCTGGTGGAATAGTAGAGCAATCTTTTTTGAAACAGACCTTGAGCCCTGCATCCGGATCAGAAGCGGCCGCTTTCTGATATTCTTAAATCTATAGCAACAGCGATGCCAAAATGCTTTGCCCTCTGCTCTCTCGGAAATCCAAATCTTTGGAGATCCACCAAATGCCACCCCCTGTCTCTTCCTGTGCAAGGCTTTTGAGAGACCCTTCTCCAGTACCTGCCCACTTCTTCTAATTGGTCATTTTTGGGAAATTAGCCAATAAACAAAAAGAGGAGTTGGCCTGTCTCCCTGCTCCTCACCCTAACTGATCTAGCTCAGCTGTGGTCACCCTAAGGTCTTCTCCCCAAATTGACCCCTCTATCCTTCTATGGGAACATAGAAGGATAGAGTTACACTGACACAGTTGGAAAACCACTCTGGACCCCTTGGGGCTGTGGGTCTCACTCTGTCTGCATTCCTTAACTTACATAAGGAGAAACAATTGATCATGGTTCAGTCTAAGCTAAGTAAACTCAAAAATCAGAATGTGTTGTCATCCAGATACCTCATTATAACTTATAAACTCTTTATAAAGGTTGCCAAAGTAGCTATTGATTGGCAGTGGGAATTGGGCAACACTGGTGGGTTATTATTATTATTGGCCTAATGTGTGGCCGGTCCATAAATTGGTTTTGCCTCAGCCTACCTCAGCACAAGGCAAATTGTTGCTGTTGCAGCGGAAAAAGGACTGGTATAAAATAAGGAGACTTGTTTTTTTCTCTTGTCCATTGTCACTGTCAAGATGTGTGTTTACGCACTCACATGCATTCACGTTTAAGGACAGGACTAACCCTAACCCACTGCACACACACACACACACACACACACACACACATGCGCACACGCACACACACAAAACTAGTCTTAGTGTAGTGTAGTGTAGTCTTAAAGCAACACTTTGTAACTTTTGTAAAGGATCGCAAAGGGTCATACCAAATCACTAGCTCAAAGCATCGGTATTTGACATCCTTGGAATAAGATGATAAACTATATTTATCCAGAATCACTTTAAAAGCAATAGAGTACCTTTTCACGTGTACTTAACATGCTGAAATAAATACTGATGGCACAGTGTTATGGCTGCAGCAAAAATAGTACCATTGGCGTATCGATTGGTTCCTTGTAAGTCTTACTCTCACTATGCTGTCCAGTCTGCCAACGAGCTGGACTGTTTCTCTGAAAAATGAAAGTCAAATTACTGCACAAGGGAGGCACATCTGCCATTGTGCTACTAAAATAAAAGAAGAGGCATTGTCACTATCCCAGGAAAAGAAAGTTAAGGGGGAAAGTGGTAGTAACCAAGGTAAAACAAAGGTGAGCAGACAGGCATTTACCCAACATGTGAGTGTGAGTGTGGCTGTGTTGTCTGGTCCCCCACTAACATGTGTTTTTTGTTAGTGCTTAGATTCAAAGGAGTTCAAAACCTAGTTCTTCCTGCTAGATGTTACAATCATGCTGTAAAAAAACAAAACAAAAAAGAAAAAAAAACTTGAAAATTAAAAAAATAAATCATCAAATTATGGTTGAGTTTGCTGACAACAATTTGATTGTTTTTTAATGTGTGTAGAAATGAATGGTATGTAGTTATTATTTTAAAGAAGAATCCAACAAATTGCCTGACTGTACACAGAAGTTATAACAGTCACCTCAAGAACTTTCTCAAAGGGTCAGTCTGGCCCTGATGTCTGCTTGGATTCAGTGGGACATACTTAAAAAAAAAACATACATAAATAAAAATACATAACATGCATCTTAAGGGTCTTATGTGGTAGAGTCAGTATCACAAGAAATCTAATTAGAGACTAATGCATATGATAATAAAATTATAAAAAAGACAAAGAAAAAAGCGAATTCTCTTTCACACCACATGTACTTGTGTACGACATATTAAGCCCATGTATCACAGAAAGACAGGGAAAAAACATTATCTGGTTTTAGATGTCTCAGCCTCCCTTTAAAAAGTCAGGGAAAATTACTTACTCTTGAAGCGCTACTTCATTTTGTGACATTTTCCTGTCATATAAAACAACACAATAGCCTTCACAATTTTTGGAGTGTAACATATTTTATGAACTTCTTAAATCTTGTCCCTGACAAAGAAATTTACAGAAGTCACACTCACAAAGCATTAGCAGAGGAAGGTATATTTTCCGATCAGCGATGTAATAATGCATTACAGATCTTGTAATTGGACTGTTGCTAAGAAAGACTTATTTTCCTTCTGTGCACTTCTTCAAGACACATGCAGTAGCCCCAGCTGAGTGACATCGATAAGAACAAAACAGCAACACAAGTCCTCTATATTGGACGCTATAATTGAACAATAATGCACTTTGTCGTTCCCCACACCTTCCCCAATCTTACAAGACCATTTTAGTCAGTGCCACAGAGTTAAGCCAATTGACACGGATCAAACACTGTGTCAACTCAAACACATACACACAGTTGCAGTAATCAACCTCATTAAAATGCCTCCAACATCAACACTTTCTTTTGTATGTTTGTAAGCATGTGTGAAAGTAAGGGCCCTAATTATATAACTTTTCTGTGTCCTTTGCTGCGTTTGAAAGATTATTCTGTTTTGTGGGTAAAATGTCTTGTTTGCTGTGTGTAGTGATCAGTAGTGCACATTAAAAATATGTAATCCCAGATATTTAGCCCTGACTCTCAGAACGTTTACATGCACAGCTTAGTCAGATTACAGCCATAGTTCGACTATGCTACTCGATCAGACAACTGCAATTGCACAGAACACAAAATCTGAATCCAATCTGATGGAACATATACATGCAGGAGTAATGCGACTATCAATCAAATAGTCTAGCTGTTTTCATACGACTATGAGAAATCCGATCAGATCCATTTTAGTCAGGTTAAGGTGTATACTTGCATCTTAAAAATCTGATCATAGTCGGACTAACCCAGTAATTCGGTTTTCTTGAGTGTCATGTAAATGCACTGACTGTTCCTTCGGAGATTTCCTCTACTCTCTCAGTATCTATGCCATGGAGCCATATCCTATTCCTGGCTTCCTGGATGTCATAGAAAGAACAGCCTGGCAAATTTATCAATTTATATTCAGTACCGCTTGCAGTCAAAAGGAGAGGAGTCCTGACGAAAAAGATCAATTTTCCAGTTTTGGATCTCAGCTTTCATCACCCCCCCACTGTCTCTCCCTTTCTTTCTCTTCCACCCTCAGTTTTTGTTCTACCCCTCTCCTTCCATGGAATTGGGGTAAGATATGTGAAAAATTGAGAAAGAGATGCTGGAAGATTGCAAAAGGGTACAGAGAAGAGAGATTATGAAGGAAAGGATTGGCTTGAGTGTATCAGAGAGGGAAGTGCAAACAGTGGCCCCTTTCACACAGAGAAGCCGCATTATCGCTGCAGCGGTGGTTTGCCAATTAATAATAATAATAATAATAATAACAATAATAATAAATGCTTTATTTTTGGATAGGGACAGTGCACATTAATGAACACTGAAAACATCTCTGTAAACATGCCGGATTATAGCAAAGTTGCTAAATTGCATCCGTAGTCCCTAATAAAATAACAAAATACAAATAGAAGAGACAACGCACACGCAACACAATACATTTTACACACAATTCTCCGCTGCTGGTCATTCACACAGAGCCAAGCAGCGCTGGCGTAAAGATGAACCACTGTGTAATTCACACAGAAAAACGGCGCTGCAGCTCCTAAAGAAGCATGACAGTGTGTTTTCTCTGTTTCCACAGGTGTCCTCCTGTCAATCTAAACCCACAGACTGTTTATAATCATATGGATAAGTGTCAAGTTAAGTTTTTCTCTTTAAATTATATAATAACATAATTGCCACCAGTAAACTGGACGCTGTCTGACTCTGTCACCTGCAGGGAGGGTGGCTGTTTTCCGGGGGAAAGTTGGCAGAAGTCTCGGTCGGGAGGGCTGACCGTCGCTGTGATTTTTTTCCAACACAAACACTTGGTAAGTAAAAGTTATTTTAGATGCTGCTTTTTGGGAAGAAATGTGACGAAGAGTCAGTAGGACAGGCGAGAGGACAGGCGCTTCTCCACGTATATCTCCGGTAGTATTTTCCTTATATAAGCTGCCAAAGACAGTTTGTGGGAGATTTCTCTTTATTTTGTTGAGTGAGGGACCCATGCAGTTATCAGCGCCGGAGCGAGATTTCACCTTGCAGGCCCTCGCAGTCCATGCTCGTCGGGGCATGCTGACGTTGGGGTTTGGAAAAGTAAAGCCCTATTCGCATGGGACTCGTAATACCTGGGGACCTCATGTGATTTAGAAATTACCCCACCACGTCTTCGAAGCAAAGTCTGTGTTTTAACTAGAATTTACTGAGATTATCCCCTGGATCGATCGCACTGGAGTCCTCATTGGAGCAGCATAACGGTTAGATATGGTTATTTTTAATATAATAATTACTGGTGAGCCTGTTGAAAGATAGAAAAATGTTCCTTACTGCCATGCATGTAAGAGGAGACATTGCTGAACTCTGTGATGTGTTTTTTTATTTCTGTAGAGTGAAAAATGAGGGCGGCAGAGCGAGAGACAAAACAGGCACCGTCTGCTCTCCTCCAGAAAATTTAGGCTCAAAATTAACATTGTGACTTATGGGGGAGTTGCTGGAGTGCTTGTCGCTCTGGGGCTTCTACAGCCAAAAGTGTAAGTCCTACATCTGAAAAAGACCATCACCTGAAAGCCAACACGATTTCATACATGCCTATGTGTATATATTGTCTATTGAAGTAAAAGATGTGGGATCCAAATCAAGCTGAAGATTATTTTTTCTCCAGTTTTTTGAGCTGCTCTCCACTTTAGCGATGATGTCACGCACTCTAGCTCACGCAATACACACCAATTATAAAATCAGAAGACGAGCTAAAAATCCTTAAAACTAAAACTGTGATGATTTCAAAACCGTACAAGATTTTAAAAAACTGAATACATGCCTAATAGCTCAAGGTCGTATGACTCTTTAAAAGGGTGTCTCTAGCTCCAAGTTTGAGGTACAAGAAGAGGTTGAAAGTCAATGAGTTTTGAAGAAGATTTGAAGATTTCCCCATTTAATTCCATTCACAGTAATTAGACTGCCACCAGAGCACCACCTATTGGCCGATTTGCACAGAATTTCGCACAAAGCCTAATCGGGCAATGGAACACAATTAGCAAAAGTGTTGTGGTAATCGGACTGTATTTGGTCAAGATATGAAGGACTGTCTGTTTTGAATAGAATGTGCAGGAATTTGTTGTTGTATATTTTGACAGATGCTTCATGCAAAATTTGGTGCAAATCGGTCAAATCGCCTAGGAGGAGTTTTTATGCTTTTAAGTTGTTGCGACTTTGCTATTGGAAAGTTATCGTGGAAAGCGTGGAAAATAGCGCAACCTGCTGGTCATTTTTGGTGTGAGTTACAGGGGCCATTCTATACCACCCCTATGAATTTCAGTTCCATAAGTGTGGTGTAGGCACAGTGCCAAATGGTAAATTAGACTGCCACCAGAGCGCCACCTAGTGGCGGATCGGTAAATCCTTTGTCAGCTGTCCTCAGGAGGGCATTGACAATGATTCTACTAAGTTTCATTTTAATCTGAAGAACCAATGTGGAGATATAAAATACTTCAGTTTAAAGAGCGCCACCCTGTGGTCATCTGCCAAAATTTTGCACAGAGCCTCAGGGGCTTATGGGGAAGTAGAAAGCTGAGTTTCATGTCATTTGATCACACCAATGTGGAGATTTGCAGCACTTCCTGTTTTGAAACAAATCTGCAGGAAGTTGTTATTTAATAACTACCTTGTTTGGAATCTGAAAATTCTTTTAATAACGTTTTGTCAGAAGGGTCCACAGATGCTGTGTGGAAAGTTTGGTGCAAATCAGTGAAATTGCCTGGGAGGAGTTCGAAAAAGTAGGTTTGCAAAATTTTGCGAACGAGCAAAAAAAGTATATGGGAGTTATAAGCCAAAACACACTTTCCTTGATTGTAACGCCAAGAAAGAATGGGAAAAATGCCTCCCAAACTCCTGCCATTTTTGAGAGAAATATAATGGTTATTGGCAAAATATTTATACATTGAGTAAGAGGAGACATTGCTGAACTCTGTGATGTCTTAGTGAAAAATGGGGTGGCAGAGTGACAGACAAAACAGGTACCGTCTGCTCTCCTCCAGAAATTTAGGCACAAAATTAATATTGCGGTGATGATTTGAAAAGCCTAAAAGATTTTTAAAAGCTGAATACATGCCCAACAGTTCCAAGTCTTCTGAATCTTTAAACGCTGGAATGGTGTCTCTAGCTCAAAGTATGAGGGACAAGGAGAGGTTGAAAGTCGATGAGTTTTGAAGAGGATTTGAAAATTTCCCTATTTAATTCCATTGACACTAATTAGACTGCCACCAGAGCGCAACCTATTGGCCGATTTACACCAAATTTTGCACAAACCCTCATCAGGCCATGCAACACATGTGGTAGTCAGAATGTATTTGGTGAAAATATGAAAGACTGTCTGTTTTGAACACAATGGCCCTCATTTATCAATCTTGCATGAAAACAGGTGCAGATCTGAGCGCAGAATTGGTCTTACGACAGAACACACGTGCGATTTATGAAACGTGCGTATCTGACCAATTCCAGCGCACAAATGATTGGGTCATGATAAATGCGGCGGCTGAATTTGATAGTCATTAACATGATACACCCTTAAATATTCCTGGTTTGGAGGCCTCGCCCACTGAGGTCAAACATGGAGAGAACAAACACTGGCAAGAATAGAATCTTTTCCGAGATGGAGATCGGCATCCTGGCAGTGCCAGCACATCAAAGGCACTCCATTCACTAATGCAATGTTGTACAAAACTAAACAGGCCAAAATAATATCGCACACTTTCTCTGGGGTATACAGCAGCCTTTTCCCCTGCTGGTCCAAGATGGAGCCACCTGCCCTTCAGCAACCTGAAGCAGCGCTCCACTGTGACCCATGTGCGTGTGTGCACACCATTGAATCTGCATTCCTGCTCTGTAGCAGGTTTGCCAGCGGGGTTATTAGGCATTCTGTTAATTAGCTGTCATGTTATCATATTTTATTTTACAAAAAAGTGGTATCAGTGAAAACGTGGGCTTTTTTTAATTAAAAATGTTGTATTTAGTTTTATTCGTTTTAAGAATCCGTTTTGATCTGTGCTAAAAATGTGACTACTTATGCTTAATGACAGCTGAGGTTTGTTTAATAATCATTTTCAGACACCCAGATTTTGCTGTGCTGCACGAGCTCAGACCTGATGAGAGATCTGATCATAGCTTCCGCTCACATCCAAATTGATAAATGCCGAAGTTTGCGTGGTACGCATGGTTTTCTGCCGTATGTTCGTTTGATAAACTAGTGCAGTGCCCGAAGGAAATATGTGTTCCTATAGAAAAGTGGGAGGTTAAGAAGCATTTTCACTGATGGCCAAATGAGGCTGTTTGAAGGTGGAACGTCGGGGATATTTAGGTTTGTTATGAAATCCGATATTCCAGGGTATAATTGTTCGTTTTTGACTATTTTTGATTTTGCCATTATATTTCACCTTAAAAACTATTTACTTGGTGTGATTATTTTCAGCACAACCTCACATGTGTGACTCTACAGTTATTTTTTCATTTTGACATATTGTATTAACACAATAGACCTAAAATCACAAAAAAATATAAAATCTGAGTAGAAAAAGTTATTTTTTACTGTGAAAAAAAAACAAATATGTTTAACAAACCA
>CAEMYA010001159.1:64107-137003 GCA_903131615.1 Diplodus sargus
GTTTCTTAATGTGTGTCGTAGTCCTGAGCTCTGCAGTGACTGGCTCTAATGCGCATGTCACTGTGGGGGCTCCGATAGACTATGCTCCAGAATGTATAAAGCATTTATGAAATAATTCATTAACGGCATCAATGTTATCCAAACAAATCCGCATGGCACACCCTTGAATCAAGCAGCAGCCATGTTGAAACTCTCAGGTCAGTCTGATCCTGATCCGCAGAGATATTTCACACACACACACACACACACACACACACACACACACACACACCACACACACACACACACACACACAGACAGACAGAGATTCCTTACTTTTATAGAAAGATGAGGGCCAATGTGCACGAATTTGTTGTTTTATATTTTGGATGTCTTTTGGTCTATCAAAATTCTTTTGATAACTTTTTGTCAGGAGGGTCCACAGATGCTTCATGCAAAGTTTGGTGCAAATTGGTCAAATCGGCTAGAAGGAGTTTGAAAAAGTAGGTTTTTCATTTGTCGCATTTTAGAAGATGGAAAGTTACCCTAAAAATGGGCGGGGCCTACCCCACACGTAGACATAAGCTAACAATGTACCCCATATTATGTGGGTGTTATGGGCCAAAAACACTTCAGCATTTAAAATAGCACCACCTGCTGGTTATTTTTGGTGTGTGAGTTACAGGGGCCATTCTATAGCACCTCTATGAATTTCATTTACATAAGTATTATGGTGTGGGCACAGTGCCAAATATTAAATTAGACGGCCACCAGAGCGCCACCTAGTTTCGCGTTAACCCGATGAACCGATGTGGAGACATAAATTACTTCAATTTAAAGAGTGCCACCTTGTGGTCATCGCCTACAATTTTGCACTGGGCCTCAGGGGCTTATGGGGAAGTAGTAACTTGAGTTTCATGTCATTAGACCACACCAATGTGGAGATACACAACACTTCCTGTTTGGAACATAATCTGCAGGAAGTTGTTGTTTATTAACTCGAGTTTTCTTTGGAATATCAACATTTTTTAAATAAGTTTTTGTCAGGAGGGTACACAGATGCTGTGTGCAAAGTTTGGTGCAAATCAGTGAAATCGCCTCGGAGGAGTTCGAAAAAGTAGCTTTCTGATATTTTGCAAATTTGTGATACAATCAGGAGGCGGAAATAGGCTTGGCCTATATCACAAGATTCATCAGGGAGCTCAGGGAACAAGGGCATATAAGGTTTTTGAATGTGTGACAAAGTATATGGGAGTTATGAGCCAAAATGCACTTTCCTTGCTTATTGCGCCACCCAGTGGTGGAAATCCAGGACGAAAATAGATTATCAATTTTTTTTTTGCGAGGTGTGACTTATATTCCAAGTTTTGTGAGTTTTGGGGTATGTTCAGGCAGTGAAACATGCGATCATTTTGACCTAAGCAAAAAAAAGAATAAAAACAAGAAACTAGAACGGCAAGCAGTTATGAACAGGGACCAAGCCCCCACGCACCGCAGAGCCCACGGTATTTGGCCCAAAAGGATTACGGGCTCGGGGCAAAAGTTAAAACACAGACCAACGTCTGAGCCGTGGTATTCTCTGTAATGGGAAGTGCACTGGAAGTGCAAAAGGCTGAATGTGTGCCGATTTGGATTTGTTGTACTAAATCACGCCCACATTGACCAGTCATGACCACCTTCAAGATATGGCCTCAGGATTGGACCTACATCATACCAACCAAATTTCGTAAAAAATCGGTGTAGCCGTCCAAGAGATAAAAACCTTGCATATTTTTAGCGCCCCCTAGTGGCCAGAATTCGCCAAATTCGGCTCATCCCTTCCCAGTCTCATGGCAACCAAGGATCTCAAATTTGGTGTTAATAGCATGTAGTTTGGCTGAGATATCGAACAGTTTACATTTTTATAGCTAGCTACAGAAATGTATTCGTTAATAATCTGTGCATTTTTTGACAAAGCAAAATTCTTTTGCTAACTTTAGATGAGGTCCAGCTGAAGAGTGTACGTGCCAAGTTTTACACAGATCGGACAAATTCCCAAGGAGGACTTCGAAAAAGTAGGTTTTGCATATGTGGCAATTTAGCAAACGTGTGCAGCAGAAGTGGGCGTGTCCTACGTCAGAAAACCCAGCTTTATTCAGGGAACATAGGGATATAAGGTTTGCGAGTGTGTTATTTAAAATGTGGAAGTTACAGGCAAAAAACAAGACTGCATCCATTATAGCGCCACCTAGTGGAGTACATGTGCAATTTTTGGTATGGAAGAACTGTGTCCTATTCCTTATGTACCTTATACATTTGAAAGCTCTCACCATAATTGTTTGGCTGAAATTAATGTTTGTTGTTTAACTTGTATTAAGCCACGCCCACTTTGACCAGTCATGACCACCTTCAAGATATGGCCTAAGGATTGGCCCTACATCATACCGACCAAGTTTAGTAAAAATCGGTGTAGCCGTTCAAGAGATATAAACTTCCCATATTTTTTGTGCCCCCTAGTGGCCAAACTTCGCCAAACTCGGCTCATTCCTTCCCAGTGTCATGGAAACCAAGGATCTCAAATTTGGTGTTAACAGCATGTAGTTTGACCGAGATATCAAACAGTTTACATTTTTTAAAGCTAGCTACAGAAATTTGTTATTTAATAATTAGCGCATTTTTTGACCGAGCAAAATTCTTTTCATAACTTTAGATGAGGTCCAGCTGACGAGTGTACGTGCCAAGTTTCACGCAGATCGGACAAAATCCCAAGGAGAAGTTCTATTTGCGAAAAAACTTTCTAAGCGGAAGTGGGCGTGGCCGATTGCAAAGTGATTCAGCTCAATTCAGGGAATCTGGGGATACAAGTTTTTTGAATGTGCAACATTCTTTGTGGGAGTTATAGGCAAAAATGTGTTGGCCTCGGTTATAGCGCCCCCCCGCAGGCGGATATATGTAGTTTTTTGTCTCAGATATTTGCAGGAGTCTGGACAAACCCTCCAAATTGCACTGCTCTCCCTTTCACGGTTTAGCCTGCAGCACCACTTTTAGCCGGAGAAAAATCAAAATCAAAATCTTTAAAATTACAATAGGGTTCCTAGCACCGCTGGTCCCAGGAAACGCGTATGCTTGCATACACGTTCCCTCGGCCCCTCGGGCTTGGCCCCCTAATTATGTGATTCAAATTCAGTTTTTTAATGCAATTATTCAAGTGTAGCAGTTTAAATTCAAATATCCTTGATTCAAATTCAGTTTCTAGTGGCGCATATTTCAGCCTATGGGTGACATTCCATGTCACCATGGCCAGAGTCACCGTCCGGGGATTGGGTCGTCGGGGCCCCTGCCCACGACCACCACCCAAATCACAAAAGCACCGGCCCCTTCTGAACCCTCCTGCGGGTGGTGAGCCTACTGGAGGTACTGAGCCAATATGATTTATCACACGCTGTAGGGACCTGTCACAGCAGCATTGTCAAAGGAATACACTTTGTCAGGGACAGAGTGGACAGAGCAGAAGCATTTTCAAGGTAAAAGTCTAGGCAATGTAAAGACAGCGACAAGGCACCTACACCTTTCCTTCAACACTACGTAGTCTGTAACAGACTTATTTCAGACATATGGTGACAAAATCATTTAGGGCTGAAAAGATTCATCGAGTTACTCGATTAACTCGATTATAAAAATTCCTCGAGGCAAAAACTCTGCCTCGAAGCCTCGTTAAATTCCTATGACGCGCACTATACGCACAGGGATCTGATTGTTCCACACGGACCGTTGTTCAGGAAGCACACCAGTGCGTCATACATTTTGAATTTAGCTGGCGGGCACAATTTATCTCTGTATTTGTAGTGATGTCATGATGCGGTTTGACGAGATTTGATGTTTCACTTTGATGTTTTTAACCACTTCAACCCGAGCTGCGCATGTTGCATTATACACCCTATAAGAGCATGCTAACCATGTAGCAACATATTAATGCAGCACACCAACTTAACGGGAAGATGCTCGGCTAAACGCTCATGATAATCATTTTCACCTAATCGAAACTCAATTCCGACACCAAGCAACTAAAAGAGCACGTAGAAAAAACACGCTAATGGCGCATGTCCGAAAAATCGGCGTTAGCGATTGCGCTACTTCATGCTAACGCTACATACAGCATGTGATATGAAAGCTGGGACTCTACAAATTTCAACGGTACATGTCTCATCACTCTGCGCCCAAAACTCACTGAAACAGCCGCTGGAGAAGAGCAAAAATAAACATAACTTTATACAGACATGATCATGAATTACATGCTACATTGGCTGTTTTGTGATTATAAACTCTGTTTGAGTCCACAACAACGCCTCCAACGGCTAATCCAATGTGTCTGTGTCACTTTAAGTTTCGGTTCCAGGAGGACACGTACAGTGTGGAGTAGGTAGGACCCTGGTCTTGCCTCCTTGTGATTGGTGGATTAGTGTGGTTATCATGGATTTGGGGACTGAAGACTGAAAAAGTCTTATCTATAATTTGTTTATTTTATTTATTTATAATTGTTTTATTTACATTTATTTTTTATAAATTGTACACATTGTGTACCTGTTTGGCTTGATATTTTATATTCATTCTTTGTTCTCAGGTGGGTGATTTGCAGAAGGTGCAATCCTTTTTTTGTAATGTTGTATGAAGAAAACAAACCCAAGGCTAAACGGCCTTTACTATTTAAGTTTGTATTCACAGTTTTACATGTTATACATGCTTGACAGTAATGGCACTTAATAAATGGGCTTAGTTTTGGAGCCAAATGTTGGAGTTGGAATGAATACCTCTGGTTTTTTTGAGAAATGCTTGATCATTTTACAGCCACATCATTTTCGTTATGCATTATTTGTTTTGGTTGTTTAAAAATGGAAAAAAAATAAAAATCTGATTACTCGATTAATCGATCGATAAAGTGCTCGATTAATCGATTACAAAAAGAATCAATAGCTGCAGCCCTAAAATCATTTCCTCTTGACTTTGAGGTCTGTTAAAGTCCGTGTAAAGCAAATTCATTTAGAATTTAATTTTGGAGCTAGGCTCACAAACTGTGTTTCACTATTTCTGTGTTCAGGATTTCATGGGCGGGTCAGAAATTTGCATAAACCCCACCCTGCTGGAAGCCGTATAAATACATTCAGCGCATTAGCTTCGGAGGTTTTTCCGCTTGCTCTCGAGTCTTGGATAGCATCTCTTAGAATAGTTTGCAGCTAGCTAACCAGTCAACCAGTCAGCTAAACAGTCATGTCTCCTTCTCTCCTTAAGTTTCCTAAGGACAACAACGTAAGGAAACAGTGGACCGATTTTGTCAAAAGGAGCTACGGTGGACAGTTAAAAATCACCACCAACACTGTCTCTGCAGTGTCCACTTTACCCCCGATAGTTACAGCAACTGTCACCAGGTAAAGTCTGGATATCTTAAGAGTCTGTTGACGCTGGTCAGTGTGGCCGAACCGACCCTCTCCGTCCCCGGCTTGCATGCTCCCGTCCCGCCGACAGCGCATGCTCTCATCTCTGCTGCCAGCATTATGTGCCCGCCTGCGACCGTCCTGCCGACAACATGTGCTCTCATCCCCGCCACCGGCCAGACTTTAGATTCTCTGCCCGAGCCCGACCCCGATGCGAACCGGACCGCAGGCCGGCCGGGCTGATATTTCCCGTCAATATCCTCGAGCCGGGTCTGCCGGCCCTTGATCAAGCATGTGTGTGTGTGTGTGTGTGTGTTTTTGTAATAACTCAAAATAATGACTGTATTTCCAGCTACAAAAGGTGCATCTCTCTCCTCCCTCCATGTTGTTTGTGCCACTGCGTGGTTTTACACGTGAGTGAATGTCCTCGTGCAGAAAACGTGACTTCTCGCGCACGTGACGTCACTCCCGAGACGCAAGAAGAAAGCAAAAATATATAATTTTACTAAGGAAAATGACAAAAATAATAGTAACGCACAGTGATTTGAATAAGAAACTTTAATCTGATTAGTGGTTTGGAAACATTACCGCGTTAGATTACTCCTCACTAAAAAAAGTGGTCAGATTAGAGTAACACGTTACATTGGGCAGAGAATCTCAAGTCTGGCCGGTGATGGGGATGAGAGCACCTGTTGTTGGCAGGACGGTCGCAGGCGGGCACATAATGCCGCTGGGGGAGATGAGAGCATGCGCTGTCGGCGGGGCGGGAGGATGCAACATTGAGCTTGAGAACATCCGTTATAACAGCCCACGTATTAAAAAAATGTCGGGTTTAAATCGGGCTCAGGCTCATAATTACAGTTAATTACAGTTAATGCAGGGTTCTCCCCAGAAATTTGAAGTGTAGCGCACCGTGAGTCCGGGGGTGGGAATATGGTCGTTATCGCCTCAGACGTGCATGGGCAATTAAATGCATTCTGCACATCGTGCATCCTGTCATGCCCATGTAATGTTAGCAAATGTTATTGCATTTAATCATGACATGATTTGGCCTCATTCCCTGAGCGGAGTCCATCTGACAGCACAATGATAATCCACAGGTAATATTTTATGTGCACCAATATAGCTATGACAAGGAATTATATGTAGACTGGGGTGTTAAGTTTATGTGTAATGTAAAACATGGACTGTGAGGAACGAGGCTGAGCGCTATTAGTTTCTGACTCAGAGTCCGTTTCTGGCTCTGTTGGCTCAAACAGGTGGGGCTGGGTCCATCCGATGACGCTGCTAGCTTCCATTGTTACTGTAGGTGAGGGTCCTCGTGCAGTACACGGAGGCAGCTCCCCTCCTGCGCGTGTGCGTGATTCCTGCGCCTCTATCTGACACGCCCCCAGCGTTTCACAGCTACTACTACAGCTAAACTTGGCAATTTTTTTTATCTTTCAAATTTGGATCAGTGGTCAATGACACATGTTTCTGTGGTATGACAAACTCAAATTTATTTCAGCTTTACATAGACGTTAATGTGAGTTATCTTCTATGGTTAATGTCTTTGTGTATTCTTTTGTACCTGAAAATCAACACAGAGAACAACTTAGAGAAACTGGATGAACTGTGGTAGTTATGGATTCTTACACGATTATATTAAGTAACCCTTTCTCTGTGACTAAAGATGATGTAAACAATCAAAATAAGTTACTTCCTGCCTCTGACTGACTGTCATGCCCCAGCATCCATCTTTCCGATGCTTCAAATGAAGCCTGTCGACTTAGAAGTAGAGCACTGTTTCCATATGAATGCGTAGGTGGACCGAATCTCTGAAGTGGAACCCAACATCAATAACCCTCCAGCTAGTGTTCTAACCTCACCTCCGACTGTCATTGGTTCATGGTTGCACGGTACACTCCAGTCGCCTTATCATCCCATGCTCAGGACCCAGATCAGTGTCTGGGCAGAGGACAAAGGAAAGACTGTTTCTCTATAGTACTGAATACATGGCTGCAGGGGGAGTGGGAAGAGGGAGAAAGAGGAAACAACAGGGGACTGGCTGATCTCATGTTGCTATGCTGTGGTTTGGCTGGCATAGCTCTCAGCTCTAGAACACATGCTTTCTGTTTCAAGCTGTGTCAAAAGGTCAGTTTCCATGTCTTTTATTTTTGTTTCAGGAAGAAAACTCACAATCTGTGCTGATGCCCTACAGCTAAACTCGGCACACCAGCAACATTAGTAGACGAGCCATATATACAAGAGAGTAGCTTAACATTCTATTTCCAAGTGTTTTCACACAGCCAGTTTCTCAAAAAGATGGTGGGCAAACACTTAGTTAAACCCCCAGAGGCGGAAAGCAAAGTGCTCCACCAGAGTCTCTCTGTAAACCTACTAAATTATTTACAATTAATCACAAGGAAAGGAACCAGGGTTGATACGCCATGGCTGTCATATCTGAAGTGTCAGCAACTCTGAAATAGCCCTGAGATGGGGGGAGTACCATGAATGGTAAAGGGCTTTTTGAAAGCTTGGTTCTAAAAAATACAAAGTGACAGCTTGTGTTAAATGAATGTCCAACGATGACAATGACAGATATCTATGTGATCCTTGTTACACACCAAACACGGAAGTGTCATGTTGTACAGAGACACATTCTTCTGAGCAGCTGGATGAGTCACAGTTTTGCACATTGCCCTGATCTTTCAACTGGTTTTTACAACCAAAGTTTAGCTATATCGAGTAATCCTGTGTCAAAATCCTTAACAGAGGACAAGATTAAGGATATTTCACCCAACTTTCATGTGGAATAAAAAGCTTATTTTCCATAAGTAGTCCAAGATTCATACACTACTGAACTTAGAACTCCTAGACTATGTGCATGAATAATATGAAGTACTTTTACTGTCATTCCCCTGCTTTACCTGCTTTCTCCCATCCCTGAGACCTGTAACACGGGCATGGACGCCAAGTCATTAAAAATTTACACTGCACGAATCACGTGACGCGGTGAAGATAATGGCTGCTTAGCCGAGTACTCCATCGGGGCATCTTGTACATTTATCCGTCTGTCGCATTTTTCTACCCAAAACTGGTCTAGGGTATAGACAAAGCACCCGGGAAACAACGATGAGCAGGTTAAAAACCTCCGTTCGACAGAACCCTAAAAACTCCGCCAGCATGCCAGTCGCCTGTGCTAGCAACGCTACTAATTCTCCGGGGCCTCAGGAAGAAGACTGCGACCATGCGTCAGGTAACGTCGCTGAAGATATTGCAAATATTTTTTCTGTCCTGAAACAAATATCAGGAGAGCACCAGAGCTTGGGAGAAATACGCAAAGCCGCTTCATCGATGGAGGAGAAACTTACAACACTTGCGGCACGGATTAGTGAGGTGGAGGGGAGACTCAGCTTCTTAGAGGAGACCGACTGTTGTGTTCACACACTGTGTGAAGAAGTTACTTCGGGTGAAAAACGACAGAGAGTTCAAGCTAGCGAACGTTAGCTTCTTTATTCACTGGCTGCAGGGAAAACACGCCATCAACTCACTCAGCTTTTTGTATACAACTCCCCTCAGGAGCCCCATATAGTCTCTAAGCGCCCCCTATTGGCATGAACAGGTTAAACACAGCACCCTGTGAACATCAGTGGCAACACAAAAGTACCTTGTCACTGATACAAATCTTGTTTCTTTTAAACACCACAGCTCCTCCCCTGTAGCTTAGACATAACACATTTTTTTTCTTTTAAAGTTCCCTTCTTTGAACAATGTTCACTGTACAATGGTAAGGGAAAAAAAACAATGCAACCTCTGAGACTTACAAGGTCTCTGACTTAACCACCTTGAGTGAAATAGGATTCATGGCCATAATATGAGACTTTGAATCCCTTTCTGTAAGTCCATTATAAGTCCAGACGTTGAGGAGGACGCACATTTCTTTTAGGGCGTTCCATGCATCCTGAGCACGAGGAATCACTCAGAACTCGGTCAGTCTCCTCTGAGCTGTGGTGATCCGCAGGTGTCTGCTCACAGACCACAGTGACAGTCTCAATGTCCTTTATTTCATCTCCAGGATCAATTTGGTACTCCCAGACTCCTTCAGTGTTCGTCACAGTTTGTTCTGGAGTCACACTCTTTCTCTTTGCATCCAGCATCTGATTTACATGTCTTTTTACACATTACACATTACACGTTCCATTTACAGACACCAAGTATGTTACTGGACCCAAAACATCAGTTATTACACCATCCAACCACTTCTCCCCTCCCCTGTAGTTCTTTACAAGCACTGCCTGACCTACTGAGAAGGATCTGAGTTTCCTCTTACTGCTGGACTGGTTTGGAAAACTCTCTGTTTGGACCGGCCGGGACACTTCTGGTTTCACTAGAGACAGTCTAGTGCGGACAAATCTGTTCAAAAACAGCTCTGCTGGGGTTTGCTTAGTAACTGTATGTGGCGCATTTCTGTAACTAAACAGAAAGTTAGCAATACAATGCTGCAATGACATGCCACCAACTGCTCTGTTTTTGGCTAATGACTTTTTAAAGTTCTGCACCAATCTTTCAGCCAATCCGTTCGAAGCCAGATGATAAGCAGGTGTTTTAATGTGAGTAACAGCATTCAGCTTAAGGAATGTCTCAAATTCACCAGAAGTAAACTGAGGTCCATTGTCAGTTACCACCTCTTTCGGCAACCTGTACGCTGCAAACAGGTTTCTCAAGACTTCAATAGTTTTGCTGGCTGTAGTGGTCTGCATGATTTCAGGCCAGCGAGCATATGCATCCATAACCACTAGAAACATTTGCTTACTGTTCTCTGCAAAATCAAGGTGTATTCGTTCCCATGGAACTAAGGCAGGTTTCCATGTATGCACAGGTGCTGTGGAAGGCATGCTACGCTGCTGTTTACAAATGTCACACAGATTCACCTCACTTTCAATATCTTCATCAAGGGTAGGCCACCAAAACAAGCTTCTGGAGAGAGATTTCATTTTTACCATACCCCCAATGGCTGTCATGTAACTCTGACAATAACCTACTTTGTAACCTTTCTGGAATGACAACCCTGAAACCCCAGAGCACACAACCATCCTCTACAGTGAGGTCAAACTTTCGTTTCACGTATGGTTGTAAAGCCTCCTCTGGAATATACTTTGGCCATCCTGACAAAACATGGTGCTTCACCTTAGCTAGTACAGGGTCTGACTGTGTTTCTTTTGCAATATCTTTTGCAGTTAGCGGCAAACTGTCTAAGTACGACACTCTGAACACTAGGTTTGGTTTGGGAAACCTGTCATCTGGTATTGGAAGTCTGGATAATGCATCAGCATTTCCATGCTGCACAGATGGTTTGTACTGGATCTCATAGGTATATGCTGCTAAAATTAGGGACCATCTCTGCATTCTAGCTGCAGCTAAGGGAGATACCCCTGTTTTTGGACCTAAGATCTTCAGAAATGGTTTGTGGTCGGTTATCAGTGTGAACTTACGACCAAATACTCCAATTTCATTACTCCAAAAACCAGGCCTAATGCTTCCTTTTCTATCTGAGAATAGTTCTTGTCAGCTTTCGTAAGCATACGAGAAGCAAAAGCTATTGGTTTTACATTTCCATCTGGCATGGTATGTGAGATCACTGCGCCTACTCCAACTGGTGAAGCATCACAAGCTAGTATAAGCGGCAGATCTGGGTCATAATGAACAAGAACTCTGTTAGAAAGAAGCTGTTTTCTAGCTTCATCAAAAGCCTTCTGGCACGATGCTGACCACTCCCACTTAACATCTTTCTGCAGTAACCCTGTCATAGGGGCTATCAGAGTGGAAAGGTGTGGTATGAACTTCCCATAATAACTCAACAGCGACAGGAAAGACTTAAGTTCAGTGGTATTAGTGGGCACCGCTGCCTTGGCTATAGCCTCACATTTCTCCTGTAATGGATGAATTCCCTCCGCATCAATGACATGTCCCAAATATGACACACTGTGCTGAAAAAAAACACATTTTTCTTGTTAACCCTGAGGTTGTGATGTTTCAGCCTTCTCAACACTTCCTCTAAGTTTTTCATGTGACTTTTGAAATATTGCAGGCGCGCTAGCCACACCATAAGGAAGCCGATTTACTCAGTACAGCCCTTTGTGTGTGTTTATGGTCAAGTACTGTTTAGAACTCTCTTCTAGTCCTACTTGTTGATAAGCTTGTGACAAGTCAAGCTTGGTGAATTTCTCACCTCCTGCTAGTTTAGTGAACAGGTCCTGTGGTTTTGGTATGGGGTACTGATCTACCTCAAGCCAGGGATTGATAGACACTTTATAGTCTCCACAGATCCTTACTAACTGATCCATTTTAGGGATGTTTACCGTCGGCGAAGCCCATTCGCTGTAACTAACAGGTGTAATAACCCCGTCAGACTTCAATTTATTCAGTTGGGCTTCAACCGCCTCCCTAAGTGCATAAGGCACAGAGTGTGGTTTACAAAACTTAGGAACAGCTCCTGCCTTGACATAGAGTTTAGCTTTGATTCCTGTTACCTTTCCTAGACTGGGCTGAAATACCTCATGGTACCTGTCACATAATTCCTCAACACTCTCAGGTACTACTTTGTGTACAGAAGACCAATCTAGTTGTAACTTCCTGATCCAATCTCTTCCCAGAAAGGCTGGACCGTTACCTTTGACCACGAGTAGTTTCAGTGTGCACGTGTTCCCATTACATTTCACTTTCACAGAAATGTGTCCTCTCACTTCAAGTGCCTGCTTACTGTAGGTTCTCAGCACAGAATTTGTGGGCATGAGTTTCACTTTCCTAAACCTGCGTTTGTACAGTTTTTCTGATATTACAGATACGGCTGCTCCTGTGTCTACTTCCATTTTCAACCTTACTTCATTTACTCTCACAAACGCATAATAGGGTTCTTCAATAACTGCAGCAGTTTCCTCACGCTCTGTCCCTATTGAAAACAGTTCAACATCTCTGACGTTACCTGCCCGGTACTGAGTAACAAAACCCGGTGCTGGTTTAGTCTTTTCCTTTCTGGCTTTTTGTTGCTCTGTCTTTGCAGGTGGGATGGTGGACTCCTTCTGCAGTGTAGCGACGTCCTCAGGTCGTCCGTCAGGAGGGCTGGTCTCTCTCTCTGGCGTTTCCCGGACTTTATCCTGGTCGCTATCCTCTGCCTGGCCCGTAGCATCCAGATGCTTTGTCCATTTGGTCTGCTTTTCTTTTCTCCCCTCTGGTCGGGATCGACAAGCCTTGGCGATGTGCCCTTTCTTCTTACATGCCCGGCATTCCGCCTCCTTAAAACGACATTCGTCCGGCGCATGTCCTCTGCCAGTGCATCTGTAACACGGCTTTGTGCTCTCTTCTCTTTTTGGCGCTGGTGTCTTGGAAATTGCATTAGCTTTAAATGACTTGTGGGACCACTGTTGTGCTTTCTGTTTTGTCACTTCATTTGCAAGTCCCATCTCATAAGCTCCAGCCAGTGTCAAGTCTTTAGCATGGGCGGCATTCAGCATGCGGTCGCGGAGCTCTGCACTTTTAACCCTGCACACAAATCTGTATCTAGAAATGTCCCAAACTTGCAAGTAGATGCTAGCTTCCTTAAACAAGCCATATACTCACTTATGGACTCATCTTCTCTTTGGTTTCTGGAGTTAAACTTGTATCTTTCTGCAATAAAGTTTGTCTTTGGCACAAAGTGTGTCCGCATTAGCTCAATAAGCTCTGCCAACTTGTGCTCGGACGGTTTTAACGGTGCACACAAGTCCATCAGTAAGGTATGATTCTTTTTTCCCACAACTGTCAGGAACACGGCTTTTGACTTATCATCCCCATAAGTCAGGCCGTTGGCTACGAAGAACTGTTCCAACCTTTTCAAATAGGCTTAAAAACCTTCTTCGTTTTCATCGAAGTTGAGATCTTCACTTTTGCAGAATGCCGCTGCCATCTTCCTTGCGTCTCGACTGAGTTTTCACTAGCAAAACTCTTTTCACTGTTAGTAAATCCCATCCTCGTCGCCATTAAGTCTGTTATGTCCACAGACTGTGGAGAAGTTACTTCGGGTGTAAAACGAGAGTTCAAGCTAGCGAACGTTAGCTTCTTTATTCACTGGCTGCAGGGAAAACATGCCATCAACTCACTCAGCTTCTTGTATACAACTCCCCTCAGGAGCCCCGTATAGTCTCTAAGCGCCCCCTATTGGCATGAACAGGTTAAACACAGCACCCTGTGAACATCAGTGGCAACACAGTACAAAAGTACCTTCTCACTGATACAAATCTTGTTTCTTTTAAACACCACACCGACAGCCACCTGAAGGCTAGCCCCCCAGCTACTAAAGACGAGGTGGCGGCTCTCCGTGAGAGACTGGACGATATGGAAGACCGGAATAGACGCAATAATTTGCGTTTTGTCGGCTTTCCTTAGGGCTGCGAGACAAATGACCCGATCATGTTTTTGGAGAAGGTCTTACCCGAAATGCTGGAAATACCCACACCCTCGAGGGGACGGTTTATTGAGCGCGCTCACAGAATCGGGCCTCACATGTCGGAAGACAGGAACAATGGTCGGACACTGATTGCCAGATTCATACGGTCGGGGGACAGAGACCGCGTGTTACGCACATCTCAGGGGAAAGGAGAGCTTAAGTGGAACGGGAAACCAGTCATTATTTTCCCAGATTTTTCCAGGGGGACTGTGGCCAAGCGAGACGCGTTCAGGGAGTGTGAGAAAGCTCTGCACCAACGTGGAGTGAAGTTTGCTCTTCAGTATCCAGCCACGCTCCGAGTTGACACACAAGAGGGGTCCCGCCGCTTCGACAATCCCAAGGCAGCTATGAACTTCATCAGAAGCGAGCTATCCCAGTCGTCCGGAGACGGAGAGTACCCTCCAGGTTTCACTCTCTATTTTTCCTGCTGATACCTCTCTGAACATCTACGTGGGGGAATTAATGTGTCAGTTCTCTCTCTTTTCTATCCCACCCACGGGGTAAGTTGAGTGCCCACTTAAACACGGATGTCCCTGCAGTCTATAACTGCTGTTGAGATTTGAAAATGACTTGAAATATTATTTTTTCTACATAATTAGTCTAGTGCATATTTAAGCACTCACCCGATAACATACTGTATCTAAAAAAGAATGACTAATTGTGTTGAATATACTTAAGGTGCCTACTGTTTCTGTATTATTACTTGATGGGATGCTACTGATGGACTTGGTTTTGTCAGAGTTGCTTTACTGACAGGTATGGACCGGTTAAGGTTTATAGTGCGCAGTGTTCAGGGTTTGCGCAGTTCATACATGGTTGTGTATCTCAGTTTGATTCATAATCATCATTATTTTTATCTTTGTTTGTTTTTTGTGTTTCATTTTTGCACAGTTATGACAGTCTCACTTGTGAAAACAAGACATGGAATTTGCTTACTACCACAGTTATACATTTTCATGCAAAGTGTCTGTTCATGATAATAACAACTTGCGCCTAGCCACCTGGAATGTCAATGGTTTAGCAAGCCCAGCTAAGAGGAATAAGGTTATTTTCAGTTTGAAATCAACCAGATGTGATGTTGTTTTTTTGCAAGAATGCCATTTGTCTCTGAAGGATGCCAAACAATTGCGTTGTGGGTGGGTGGGAGATGTTTTTTGTAGTCCCGGAACAAGCAGAGGGGTTATCACTTTAGTGAATAAACAGTTGCAGTTTAAATGCCTAAAAGAGGTGAAGGATGGTGAAGGGAGGTGTCTCACCATTTAGTCCGGTGGCATAGTGAAAATACCGTTACCGAGGTGATAAAAGCACCAAATTTTGCATGAAGCTTCTTTAGGACCTCCTGAATGATTTCAGCCTAGGAGCCCTCAGAAAAAAAAACTTCATAATAGCAGTTTATCATTATCTGTGAAATATGCTTAAAACAGTCATTTTCAAGTTCCAGCACAAGATAAAGTGTTCAAATGTTTCCCAAAATTAACATTTTATGGTTTTATATATGTGTATGAACTTTTACATAACTAAAGCTTCAATACATGACCAGTATTGAAAAAGTATAATCTTTATTGGCCCTGTAATTGATAATTATGAGTCGTTACAGGTGCATTCGCAAAGAGGTGAGCAGTCTGTAGTCTATTTGTCAGCCCATAGAGCCCCATTATGAACCCGGAAACGTTGAGTACACCAAAGTTTTATGTTAGAAATGTACAGTATGGGTCCCCAGTATTAAGAAACTGCTGGATGATAACTTGCATATGGTGGGCAATTTGCATAATTAGCATTAATTAGCACTGATCGCCTATATGGGCAATATTTCAGCAAGTGCTTGACCGATTTGGACAATATTGGAGTGGTTTTGGGGGTTATTAAGGATGCTGAATCCATTTCTGACATTTTCAAAATTCAAAATGACAATTTAAACCAAAAGTGTTATATTTCAACTCCCGATGGGCCGATTTTTATTAATTTTGAGGTTATTTATATGCTTAATACACTGGACCTGCATTTCAGAATCAATAGAGCACAATGTCATTGGTGTGAATGTTGAGACGTAATATTTCTTCAAATTGCTTCAGTTTTGCTTGCGTTGTTTGGCAACACAACTTTGTGTGATTGCCACTGTGGTAACTGCATTGGGCAGAATACTGGCTGGATGGAAAGATGGACAAAACAGAGCTTTTAACATTTGGATCAAATCATCTCAGTGCAAGTAAGTTGATCAAATAGAAGCAGATAACAGTGATTACAATGTGTATGTAGTGCATTTTTAAAAAAAATTATATATAGCCTAATATCTCTATAGCCTACTTCTAAACTGTCTCTGAAATATGGTAGGAGATATTTTGAGAAAAATCCAGAGACTTAATCCAGAGTAATTAATACATCAACAGTTAATGTTACCACAGCTGCCAAAAGAAGTTAGACTACTTTGCTTCATCACCCCAACCCTAATAGCTAAAAGTTCTGGCTAGCAGAAAGAGAGGGTGATTGGCTGTTGCAACAGCAATGCTTTGAAGAGATGCTGCCCTATTTCTTTGCCGCTGGTCATCACATCTACTCAAGATTGATCACATGGCATCTGCGCGACATGCAGCACCTTCCTCATACTGCCAAGGATGACCTCCTCGCCGGAAGCCATGAGTGCTGCCACTCAGATGGTGCAGCTGCAGTGAGTGGAGATATGTTTGGGGAGCAGACATGCATCAAGCAAGGGAAGGGAGTGAAAGGCATGGAGGGCATCTCCACCAACTCTGAACAGGTCACAGTGTGGATCCAATCTTTCAGCATCGGCTCCCACCTCTCCAAGTCATTGGATGAGATGTATGATGATGCTGAAGCTTTGGAAAAGACAATGAAGCCCAACAGACACAAAGAAGAGGGTAAAGGACGGTGGGAGTTGGACGCAGAGGACCGAGCTAAAATCCTGAGAGTGCTATGGGAAAACTCTCACCCATTTCACTCATTGCATTTCATCATTTCATCGGCTTTCCCCCTCCAGATTCAACAGCAGTACGTCTAGCTAGGTACTGTCACACACAAATAGGGTTTAATGTGATGTGATGCAGCCTAACATAAAACTAATGGCCAAACTATGAACTCAGTAGATGGCTATATGAATGACCTAAGGTTAAATTGGAAAATAAAAGAGGAAACCAAGATCTCTTAACATTTAAGCAATTTTTGCTGCTTTTTTTAATAATTCCGCCTGTATTATACAGGACTTTTGAGTGTTTTGGGGTCTAAGGTGTCTTGGTACTCTATTTTACACTTATTATTTGGAATATCTACAAAAAATTAACAAAATGAAACTTATTCATTGGTCTTAAAAGGCCATTACCATGAAAGTTTTACTCAAGAGGAAAAAAACAAAGGACGTTTTTCTTGGATATTGTTTTATAAGTCATTTGACATCAAATTTCAATATTTCAGCTGGGCTCCTAGGCTGAAATCATTCAGGAGGTCCTAAAGAAGCTTCATGTAAAATTTGGTGCTTTTATCACCTCAGTAACGGTATCATTAAATTTGTGCGCTACCCCACTGGACTAATTTTAGCTGAAGTCCAGGGGGAAAAAATGATATTGGCTAATTCATACGCCCCAAATGTTGATGACTCCATGTTCTTTGCTAACCTGGAATGTACATTGACTGATATGGGAAGTTATCCAATTATTTGGGCTGGGGACATGAATATTGCTATGGATGCGATTTTAGACAGAAGTGTACCTAGCAAGACTTCGTATGATTAAGAAAATGTGCTGTGCCCTGGGTCTTGTGGATGTGTGGCGTTTGCTGAATCCTGCTGAGAGGAATTATAAGTTTTTCTCAGCAGTGCATGGGGTATTCACAAGAATCGATTATTTTTGTATTTCTAAAGAAATACTCCCATCTACAATGTCATGTGCAATTGGCAACATACTGATATCGGACCATGCAAGAGTGATGCTTGATTTGGTGCCTATTAATGATGTGACGAAATCCCCAAGATGGAGATTCAACTCCTCCCTCTTGCAAGATGATGCCTTTAAGGCAATGCTGAAAATAGAAATAAAATCGTGCTCAAAAAAATATCTCCTCCGTCTCATCAGTAGGCACAGTTTGGGAGGTTATTCAGTTCTCATCACACAAGAAAATTAATAATATAATTTTATATCATCATTTTTTTCTTTGTTTAAGTATCCCCACTCTGATATTTCATATCTAACAATTGCAGCTGTGTATTTTAATTCTACCTTTGTTTGTCTGTTTGTTTAAAAATTGAAACTGAATAAAGCTTGAGTCATAAAAAAAGATATATAAGGTAAATATTAAACTTGTAGCTATTAGTCTCAAAAAATGTACACTGCACTTCTATCATGTTGTGAAATAAAAGCTAATGATTTCATAGTGATAGATTTAGATTGATAGATTTTCACCAGGGTCTCTGCACATGAACACGAGCATTGAGAAGAGAAAGAAAGTTTTTGAACAACTCATGTTAGCAGTAGCTTCTTCCTCTAGAAGATTCAGGGATCGACACGTCTGGGTAGAGTGTATGTGGTTCAGTTGAGCTATGTGTAGAGACCCTGGTGATACTACGAGCAAAGTTTCATGTTGTGTCGAGCCTTCTTACTGTTTTAAAAATAGAGATTTTGATGCTAGCGTAGAAGTGTCCCATGCACTCCCATTGAAAATGAGTTTGATCCGAAAATGAAAATATGGTCAATCTTTAAAGTGCCTCTTTTGTTGTAATTATGCTTTTACACGACGGTTTGACTCATATACATTCACAAAAAAAGCCTAGGTGGCTTTTTGGCGAGAGCTTCACTTTAACAAAAGGGAGCAATACCACAGTGTAATGATACTTGGTTACAAGTACATTTCTCCATCAAATTTGGGCAAAAAGACTTATTCTTGTTCTCTTTTAAGGATTTTGACAGGATTATTTGAAAAGTACAAAGTAAAAGTACTTCATATTATGCATGCAAGTAGTCTAAGAAGTTCTAAGTTCAGTTGTGTATGAATCTTGGACTACTTATGGAAAAGAAGTTTATTATTCCACGTCAAAGTGGGGTGAAATATCCTTAATCTTGTCCTCTGTTAAGGATTTTGACACAGGATTACTCGACCAGTACACAGTAAATATACTTCATAGTATGCATGCAGGTAGTCTAGGAAGTACTAAGTCCAACAGTATATGAATCTTGAACTACTAATGGAAACTTTTTTTTTTCTTTTTCTCATGTCGTCCTTTACTTTGAAATCCGGACACATACCTTTGTGATACCATCAGTTTATTACCGGGAATAATGACTGTAAAAGTCTTGTATGTTTCACGGGTCTGACTGTGAGACTGCAGTCTGCCCCACAGTCACTACCAGAAGCTCTTCAGAGCAGTTTCACTACGATTACCCTAAATGTTAGTAGATTCACGCACTAGAAAACAACGTGCGGCTGATTTGACCAAGCTAACGCGAACCACGGCTGGCTTGACCGCAGTTATGGCTCTGAGTGACTTTTCACAATCAATAAAGTGTATATAGCAGCATGGACGCAGCTAGTTAGTTAGCCATGCTGCTGCTGCCCCTTTATCAAGCAGGCAACCAGTTACAGCACTTGGTTTCTTCATCTTCTTCTTCTGTTTAGTATAACAGCGTCTCTCAATGTTGCATTAGCGCCATCTACTGGAAGACACACACGAGTTGTGAATTGTGTGACACAAAACAGCGTGGAAAAACAGTCCCAAAAAGATCCACAGCAAAAGATGGAGATTCACAAATATATTTCCACTGAAAAATACTAAATTGATATGCAAATGATGATATCCAGTGATGAGATCCAGTTTTGCAGATACAAATTACTCTGGCAAAGATACGGATCCAACTTTGCGGATACAAATCCCTCTGCATTTATTTGTGAATAATATTGAGACTGTTCTAGCTCCATAAACAATGGCGGACTACATGCTTGTGTTCATTCTGCAAAAGATATTGAGCCTATTAGGGCTACGAGGGCAAAATATTATGCTCCTCTGCCACTACGCTGAGCAAAAATGGATTATGAACAACCACATACGCCAGATCCACCATGAAGCACTACCAGGAGAAGATTTTGGATTAGAACCGGCAGTTGGTGTGACAACTTTGTCAATGGCGTTGTTGTGGACGATGAATGGAGGGAGAACTTCCTCATGTCCAGAGCATCTCTCGTGGCCCTGAGTGAAGAACTCCGTCCACACATGGAAGGGCAAACAACAGTAATGAGGGCACCAACTGAGAAGATCAAAAGGGTTGCGTTGACGCTCTACTACTTGAGCGACAAAAGGCGGCTACGGAAGACTGCTAACGCATTTGGCGTGTCGTGACAGGCTGTGTCTGTCGTTGTCAGGCAGACCCGCAAAGCGATCGCTATCCATCTTGATCCAACATACATTAAGCTGCCTTTTATGGAGCCTGATCGTGCTCATGGCATGCCACAGTGTTTGGGAGCGGTTGACGGCACCTACATCGAAATAAAGCAGCCATCTACCAACTCCATGGACTACATCGACAGGAAAGGCGAGCATTCCGTTAATGTACAGGCTGTCTGTGACTACAAGTTCAAATTCATGGACGTCGTGATGTCGTGTCGAGTTTTTGCGAATTCAAAGCTCAGCTCATACTTTAAGACTGGTAAGATCCCTGCTCTGAAAAAGCAGATTGTGGACAACGAGGAGGCCATACCAATTTTCCTTCTTGGTGACCCAGCCTACCCTCTGCTGCCCATCTTGATAAAGAAATATTCCAGTGTTGGCTCCGAACCTCACAAAAAATGCTTGGTCTATGTTTGAGCACACTTGATGACTATGTATGCCCATGGATGGTCATCAAGTGTGCTTTTGGTCGCCTTGAAGCCAGACTTGCTGCACTGAAAAGGCCCTATGGACATCAATCAGCAGGACCTGCCCCATTTAATTTATGCTTGCTTTGTTCTCCATAACTTTTGTGAAGACAGTAAGGAGACTGTTGCTGATCACTCTGTGTTGGGAACAATACAATGTGATAACGACTTGCCGCCGTCTATACAACACAACAACTACATCACGGACCAAGGACGACATTTTGATTTCAGAAGTATTTTTAATAAAACTCTAACTCTTTCAGTTCAATGTGTTTTCAAGTAGTTCTTATAGTTTTCTATTGCTACTTTCAAGTTTACTGTTCCCTTTTTTGGTTTGATTGGTTGTGAAGCATGTAGCAAAACATTATCACCCAATTCTGTGTTTCACCTTGTTAGTCAACTTCACTCCAACTCAGTACCACCAATTTTACACTTATTTTTGGAATATATGGTAAACAGACCTCATTTTATAGATGCAAAAACTTAGTTTCACAATTCTCATAAGTTTGGATGTATAAAATCACATTTGTAATCTGAGGTTTTACTATATTTTTTCCTCTTTCATCGTTGTTTTTTTAAACAGTTGCAGCCTTTCAACATAAAAACAATACATAAAATCTCTTTGGCATTACATATAAGCTTTTTAAAAATCTTTGCATTGTTGAGGCTCTACAATTATAATAATAAGTAGAACTGCAAGCAGTTATGAATGGGGGCCAAGTCCCCCGCACGACTCGGACCCCACGCACCACAGAGCCCACAGAAGTTGGCCCAAAGGACGACGAGCTCGGAGAAAAAGTGAAGACACAGGCCAACGTCTGAGCAGTGGTATTCGCTGTAATGGGAAGTGCACTGGAAGTGCAAAAGGCTGAATGTGTGCCGATTTTGAGTTGTTGTACTAAGCCATGACCACATTGACCAGTAATGACCACCTTCAAGACATGGCCTCAGGATTGGCCCTACGTCATACTTACCAAATTTCTTCAAAATCGGTGTAGCCGTTCAAGAGATATAAACTTCCTATCTTTTTAGCTCTACCTAGTGACCAAATTCGGCTCATGCCTTTCCAGTGTCATGGCACATTACATTTTTGGAATGAAATAACTGTCCTATTCTATCTGTACCATATAAATTTCAAAGCTCTCAGCATAATAGTTTGGCTGAAATTAATGTTTGTTTTTTATCTTGTAATAAGCCACGCCCACATTGACCAGTCATGACCACCTTCGAGATATGGCCTCAGGATTGGCCTTACATCATACGACCAAATTTCGTAAAAATTGGTGTAGCTGTTCAAGAGATATAAACTTCCCATATTTTTAGCGCCCCCTAGTGGCCAAAATTCGCCAAATTCGAGTCATCCCTGCCCAGTGTCATGGCAACCAAGAATCTCAAATTTAGTGTTAATAGCATTTAGTTTGACCAAGATATCAAACCGTTTCCATTTTTATAGCTAGCTACAGAATTTTGTTCGTTAATAATTTCCACATTTTTTGACGGAGTAATATTCTTTTGATAACTTTAGATGAGGTCCAGCTGAAGAGTGTATGTGCCAAGTTTCACGCAGATCGGACAAAATCCCAAGGAAGAGTTCGAAAAAGTAGGTTTTGCGTATGTTGCTATTTAGCAAACGAAATGTGCAGCAGAAGTGGGCATGTCCTATGTAAAAAACCCAGCTCTATTCAGGGAACATATGGATATAAGGTTTGCGAATGTGTTATTTAAAATGTGGAAGTTACAGGCAAAAACGCGATTACATCCATTATAGCGCCACCTAGTGGAGTACATGTGCAATTTTTGTTTTGGAAAAACTGTGTGCTATTCTTTATGTATCATATACACTTCAAAGCTCTCAGCATGATAGTTTTGCTGAAATTAATGTTTGTTGTTTATCTTGTAATAAGCGACGCCCACATTGACCAGTCATGACCACCTTGTAGATATGGCCTCAGTATTGGCCCTACATCATACCAACCAAATTTCGTAAAAATCGGTGTAGCTGCTAAGAGATATAAACTTCTCATATTTTTAGTGCCCCCTACTGGTCAAAGTTTGCCAAATTCGGCTCATCCCTTCCCAGTGTCATGGCAACCAAGAATCTGAAATTTGGTGTTAATAGCATTTAGTTTGACCAAGATATCAAACAGTTTGCATTTTTATAGCTAGCTACAGAAATGTGTTAGTTAATAATTTGCACATTTTTTGACCGAGCAAAATTCTTTTGATAACTTAAGATCAGGTCCAGCTGAAGACTGTATGTGCCAAGTTTCACGCAGATCGGACAAAATCCCAAGGAGGAGTTTGAAAAAGTAGGTTTTCCAGTTTTTGCGATTTTGCGAAAAAACTTTCTAACCGGAAGTGGGCATGGCCATTGCAAAGTGATTCAGCTCCATTTGAATGTACGACATACAGTGTGGGAGTTATAGGCAAAAACGTATTTTCCTCTGTTATAGCGCCCCCTGTAGGTGGATATATGTATTTTTTTGTGTCTAAGATATTCGCAGGAATCTGGACCAACCCTCCAAATTGCACCTCCCTCCCTTGCACGGTTTAGGCTGCAGCACCACTTTTAGCCGGAGAAAAATAAAAATAAAAATCTTTACAATTACAATAGGGTTCCGAGCACCGCTGGTCCTAGGAAACGTTCCCTCGGCCCCTCGGGCTTGGCCCCCTAATAATAATCATTTGAAAAACAATAGGGACCTCGCAGGTCGAGACCTGCTCGGGCCCTAATAATAATCATTTGAAAAACAATAGGGTCCTTGCAGGTTCCCTGCTTGGGCCCTAAAAATCTTTACAATTACAATAGGGTTCCTAGCACCGCTGGTCCTAGGAAATGCGTATGCTTGCATACGCGTTCCCTCGGCCCCTCGGGCTTGGCCCCCTAAAAATCATTTCAATTACAGTAGGGTCCTTGCAGGTTCCCTGCTCGGGCCCTAATTAAAGCTGCAAGCAGTGTTGAACGGGCCCTCGCAGTCCATGCGCCTCAGGGCATGCTGCCGTCGGGGCATGCTGCCGTCGGGGCATGTTCAAGCAACACCTTCCGCTGAGGAAGTCGTTGGAGGAGGTTAAAAAGGTGAACAAAAATATGCAAAGCTGTAGAGTAAGAGGGCTGGAAGAGGTTAAAAAGGTGAAAATAGGATGAAAATGTTAGAAGTTTAAGGGTGAAAGAGCTCAAATAGGTGAAAAAAGGATGAAAAAGGTAAAAAGATGAAGAGTAAGAGTGCTAGAAGAGGTTAAAATGACAGCACATATGCTGGAGGAGGGGCAACCATGAAGCAAGCCAACAAGATTTCCTACATTTTGTATGTATACATTGGCTATGTGAAGTAAAAGATATGGGATCCAAATCCAGCTGACGAGAATTCTTTCTCCAGATTTTCCAGCTGCTCTACACTATAGCAATGATGTCACGCACTCCAGCTGACGCAATACACACGCATTCTTCAGATACACACGCTGGAGAAATAGGAGAGCCAGATGAAACTGTCCCCATAAGAATGAATGGGAAAACGCCTCCCAAACCCCTGTGATTTTTGAAAGAACTCTAATAGGCACCACAGCCCCATCTGGTGTCGGATCAGCAACCCCTTTGTCAGATATCCTCAGGGGGACATTGGCAACAGCTGTACCAAATTTTTTATTGATCCAATACACCAATGTGGAGATATACATTGTTTCAATTTAAAGAGCGCCACCTAGTGGTCATCGCATAAAATTTTGCACAGGGCCTCAGGGGATCATGGGGAAGTAGTATCCTGAGTTTCATGTCATTAGACCACACCAATGTGGAGATATACAACACTTCCTGTTTTGAAGCAAATCTGCAGGAAGTTATCACTTAAAAATTAAATTTCTGTTAATAACTTTTTGTCAGGAGGGTCCATAGATACTGTGTGCCAAGTTTCGTTCAAATCGGTGAAATCGCCTGGGAGGAGTTCGAAAAAGTAGGTTTTCGCCATTTCGCGACGTAGCGAGGAAAAAAACGGAAATGGGCGTGGCCTACACCACAAGATTCAGCACAATTCACTGAATGCGTGGATATAAGGTTTTTGAATGTGCGACAAAGTATATGGGCGTTATTAGCCAAAACGCACTTTCCTTAATAACAGCGCCACCTAGTGGTTGAAATTCAGGACGACAATTTCTCGCCAGGTGTGATTTATATTCCAAGTTTGGTGAGTTTTGGGGTATGTTCAGGCAGTGAAAAATGCGATCATTTTGGACAAAGGACAAAAAAAAAAGAAGAACTAGAACTGCAAGCAGTTATGAACGGGGGCCAAGCCCCCCCACGCGACTCAGACCCCGTGCACTGCAGAGCCCACGGAAGTTGGCCCCAAAGGATGACGGGCTCGGGGCAAAAGTGAGGACACAGGCCAACGTCTGAGCCGTGGTATTCGCTGTGATGGGAAGTGCAGTGGAAGTGCAAAAGGCTGAATGTGTGCCGATTTGGATTTATTGTAATAAGCCACGCCCACATTGACCAGTCATGACCACCTTCAACATATGGCCTCAGGATTGGCCCTACATCATACCGACCAAATTTGGTAAAAATCGATGTAGCCATTCAAGAGAAAAAAATTCCCATATTTTTAACGCCCCCTAGTGGCCAAAATTCACAAAATTTGGCTCATCCCTTCCTAGTCTCATGGCAACCAAGGAACTCAAATTTGGTGTTAATAGCATTTAGTTTGACCGAGATATCAAACAGTTTACATTTTTATAGCTCGCTATAGAAATGTGTTCGTTGTACGTGCCAAGTTTCACACAGATTGGACAAAATCCCACGGAGGAGTTCGAAAAAGTAGGTTTTGCATATGCGGCGATTTAGCAAACGAAATGTCCAGCAGAAGTGGGCGTGTCCTATGTCAGAAAACCCAGCTCCATTCAGGGAACATATGGATATAAGGTTTGCGAATGTGTTATTTAAAATGTGGAAGCTACAGGCAAAAACGCTTTGATCGATTGCATTCATTAAAACTCTCAGCATAATAGGTCTTTGTTGTTTATCTTGTAATAAGCCATGCCGACATTGAGCAGTCATGACCACCTTCAAGATATGGCCTCAGGATTGTCCCTACATCATACCGACCAAATTCCGTAAAATTTTATTCATTAGCACTTTGAGTAAAACTCAAAGACACTTTACAAGATTATTGAGAGCTTTGTAATTCATGAGGAGGATCTTGAAGTTGATATGCTGCTTTATTGGGAGCCAGTGAAGGTGTTGCAGGATGGGTGTAACGCATTTCTTTGAGTACAGTAAATTACCAAATAATAGCCGTGTTTCAATTAACCACAGTTTCCCCTTTAAACGCGGGTGCAGGTGTATATTTTGATACATAACCGCCGGTTCCAAATAAATGCAGAGTCTAATTTATTTATTTATTTTTAAATCAAGGAAGAAGACGTGACCGCTGACACTGCACGTTTTTCTTCTTCGCCTTTTTCATGTATTGTGCTTGCTTTCGGTCGGTCAATATCACATTGATGATTGCCATGGCTCCGGTGCAGCAAAACAATAAAAAGTATGACTTGTAATTGAAGATTTCTGTCGTAAAATATGCAGAGGAAAACTCGGGAGAAGCAGCCGCTAGACGTTTCTCTGTCGACCAGAAGAGAGTGACAGATTGGCGAAAAAATAAAACGGAGCTTCAGCGCCTGTCCGAGGAAGACAGCAATTTACGTCCTGGCTGCACCAAATTACCAAACACACACGCAATCACGCACGCACATACGCACCGATTCAAACGTTAATGTAAATGAAACCTCTGATATTACAATCCCTCTAGCTGACGTGACCCAGGCAGACAAAAAGCCCAATTTACAGTGGCAGATTAATAAGGACTCCTGGGCAACTAGCAGACCGGTGTGCAAGCAAGATGGTGTGACAACGGGGACGGCCAATCACACAAGAAACGGCGGAGCCAATCGATGAGCTTGTGGGCGGGTCTAAACTCAGGAAAACGGGCTTGGGCTTGAGCGGGCGTTTTCCGCTTGGTCCTAGTGCTTGACGCTCTGTTAAATATAGTGTAGCATGGTTTTGGACGGTAAAAACTGCAGGGGACCAAAACAGCCTTTTAAAAAAGTGTAGGGGACATGTCCCCTGTGTCCCCCCGCAAATTACGTCCATGTCACGGACTGTAACGAGGGGGAGGGAAAGAGAGTGAGAAGAGTGCTCACAAAGTACCTTGACCCTTAACAAAAGACGGGCCAAGACTGTGAAAAGTTTACCGATTGTCATTTTGAAAGTGTTATGAATGATGTGTGTCTAGTGAAAATAAACAAATGACTGCAATCACTTTTGGAAATCTTTTGTTTTTATTGAAAAGTACATTTTTAATTTTTTTACATGTGCAAATGTAACAATGGTCCTTGTGCAAATTTAACAAATAACTGTCCTGTCAGGAGACACACACACACACACACACACACGTGAACTGTATACAAAGACACCATAAATGTCCGCAAAGTGCAACAGGGCACCAAAGTTAAGCACAGTGCAGTCACTCCACATCGTTGGGTTGCTGTGTGTGGGGTGTAGGTATGTATTGTCCAGGTTGGTATGCAGGCTGATTGGGTGTAGGTGTGTGCAGAAAGGCTGGTGTAATGGGGTGTGGTGTTGTATGAATGTATGCTGGTGGGTACCCATGGAACTGTTCGCTGCTGCTGTGGGGGTGAGCAAACTGGGGTCTGAGCAGCAATTCCCTCATCAGGGAAAAGCCATCCTGTATGGTGCTGGTGATATTAGAAATGTTTGTGTTTATCATGTTCTCTGAGTGAGTTCTTGCTTACTCCTCAGTCAACTCCAACACCCTCCTCTTGATTTTGAGATACTCCTCTGCTAGGTCAGCCTGAGTTTTCCTCTTTAGTTGGTCCCCTCTGTGGCTGTCCTGACTGGCCTAGAAAAAAAACAGAGCAGAATTACAAAAAAAGTTAATTCAAAACATAGTTTTGGCCTTATGTACTAAAGCAACACACCAACACACATATGCATCCGTCCTAATGCCCACAACAAACGGCACTGTAGCATATAGCTAGTTAAATCATGAGCCTACCTGGAGCAAATCCCGGCGCTACTTCACAACTGCGGGAGGAAGACAGTTGAGGGGTTCTGTTGGTGAATTTGGTGAGGCAGGCATCTCCTCTGTCGTTGTCGAGGACTGCAACGACAACTCCGCCAGGTCGCCCGTCTCGATGCTTGAATCGATGGAGTGCGTAGCAGGTGACCCACCCCAGATCTCCTGGCGAAGCTCATACAACAGCATAACCACCCGTCCTTGGCCACTTCGACATCCTGTGTCCACGGCCCGTCTGTATTTGCCATGGTGTCGTGAGGGAAGTCCTCTGTTGACTCCCTCGGATACTGTGCCCGAAAAGCGTTGGTCAAGTCTATGTATTTAGACTGGCACAACTTCCGGTCAACATTTCATGTGGATGGCGAATCCGCATACTTTTCAAAACGATGACGCCATCGCCCCACCCCGCGACGTCTCATAACAACAACAACAATGGTGGACTACATGCTCGTGTTCGTGCCACAGAAGATATTGAGCCTGTCTTGTAACTTACTCGCCTTGTAGTCAAGTGTGAGTCGCAGCAGCAGTTCGACCTCATTATTGGTCCACACAAACGATCCTGGTATCTTTAAACTAGCCATTGTTGTCTTGGACTTGTTGTCTTGGTTCAGTTTCTCCTTCTACTGTCTGTTTGTATACAGAGCGCAAGCTTTATGCTCCGTCTCTTCTTCTCTGTTTTTGTCAAATTTCTCGCTGCACCTATAGGCCTGGAATTTGAACTACAGTGTGTTGAGTTGTTTACAGTGGATCCGTTTGGACGCAAATATTCTTGAAATGATGCCAAGGAAGACAGAGGAAAAAAGGTTCATTATCGTACGTGTGGACATGGCTTAAGACTAGATGAGCCCAGGTGTGAATGGTTGTTAAACTGACTGGGGAGAGAACTCAGTAAAGCATTGTGGGTGGGTGATAAGTAATGCCCAAGGCCACCTCCTCAGTTCAAAGACAGTCGTTCAAATTTGACATAGATGGATTTCTTTACTTCTCTTTCAAACCATCTGTCTTCTGTTTACATTACTGTCCTCAAAGTCAGAGGAGAAGCAGAAGGAACAGAAGCACATAAGAGGAGCACATAGAGGGGAGGCTACCCAAACAGGACTTTTGTCAAAGCCATTAAAAGATCCAGAGCAGACAGAGAGGAGGAGACAAGAGAATGTAACAACATTGTCATTCCCTATGTTGCGGGAACATCAAAGAAACTCAGGAGGATCTTTAATAAACATCATATCCCAGTTCACTATAAACCTACCATCACACTGAGGCAAAAACTTGTCATCCTAAGGACAAAACACACAGGCATAAACAGAGTAATGTAGTTCATCCTGTTCAATGCAATCAGGATTGCACATATTTGCACATTGGAGAAAAAAAACAACCTCGCCATAAATGAATGGCACAACACCGGAGAGCCAACTTCTCAGGTCAAGACTCTGCGGTCAACTTCCACTGAAGGAAAAAAGACATTCCTTTGAGGACAATAATGTAAACATCTTGGCCAGAGAAGACAGATGGTTTGAAGGAGGAGTAAAGTTATCCATCTATGTCAACCTGGAACGACCGCCTTTGAACTTGAGTTCTCTCTCCAGCCAGCTTAAAAACGATTCACACCTGGGCACACCTAGCCTTAGCAACCCACATGAAGGCTGGCTTGACCAACGACCCACAAGTGGGTCGATCTTTTTTTTCTCCGTCTTCCTCGGCATCGTTTCAAGAATATTTGCATCCACACGGATCCACCGAAAATGACCGAAAACGCTGTAGTTCATATTCCAGGCCTATAGGTGGCGCTTGACATTCACTAAAAACGGAGGCGAAGAGACAGAGCATGCGCATTAAGCTTGCGCGCTGTAAACAGACAGTAGACGGAGAAACTGAACACAACAAGAAGAAGATGAAAATGGCTAGTGCAAGGAAACCAGAATTGTTTGTGTGGACCGGTAATGAGGTCGAACTGCTGCTGCGACTCACACTCGACTACAAGGCATGTAAGTTGCAAGACAGGCTCAATATCTTCTGCGGCACGAACACGAGCATGTAGTCCGCCATTGTTGTTGTTGTTATGAGACGTCGCGGGGTGGGGCGATGGCGTCATCGTTTTGGAAAGTATGCAGATTCGCCGTCCACGTGAAAACGGGAGGGCTGCGTTTTCAGATTTCTCCACCCTGAGACCCGTTTTCAAAAAAGTGCGTTTTCAGGATCCGTATGAACGGTCGGCCAAAACGATGCAATACATGTGCGTTTTCTCAAAAGAGCACTGTCGTCTGGATGGGGCCTGAAACTCAGAGCTCACACATGTCCTTAACGACTCTATGAGAAGACAGCCACACAGATTTTAAAAGCCTGCCATCTCACCTCCAGCTAGTTAGAGCTGAGGAAGCCTTCAAGAAACTGAAACAAGTCAAGTTGGCTACGATACAGCACGTAGAGATACCCATAAACACAATTATAAATATCATATTTCATGTTTCTCCCCTAAATCCCTCTAAAGCCACAGACTGGACCTTTAAAAGTACTGTCTGGAATGGAAATCTGGACAGATCAAGGTATTTTCAAAGACTTACCTTTACCAAGTTTCTTTCCCATAACCACTATTTTTTCTGCACCTTTACCACACATTGTAGCCCAGCAAGAGATGTTGTAAAAGTGTGTTTCAAAAACAGTGACATTGAATTTAAAGCCAGATCATACATTACAAAACCGTCCATTAACAACATCTTTGTTGGCCAATACAGCTTCACCCTAAAGTTAGTTTGAACAATAGTATTGTTTTTGGCAATGCCCTCTCTTATACTCTGACTTTAATAAACTTTGTACTAGTGTCATTGATGCAAAACTGGTATTAGGATTGATTTGGCTTTAAAACAAATTAAACAGAATTGGTCCCGATTGAATCGTTAGTATCAGTCAAGGGAAAATTAATTGGATGTTTAATGTATTTATGAGCATGAGTTAAACCGCATGTTCTTTTGAATATTTTTTTTTAGGTAATAAACAGAAGTACAATGCACAAACTAATCTTCCGTCTTATTCATCTTCCATCTGATACTTCAGGTAATTTTCCAGTAACAGAGCAGGTTCTGTTACCTTTGAATTGCTTTTGCCGTCAATTTGTTCATAATTACTTTCAAGGACCCCTTCTGATAATGCCAGACAAAGATGGTAAACTTGCTTAAAATTATTTTCCGGTTAACATTATAGTTTTGTTCTTATGGAAGTGAACAGTAAGAGAGAGATTATTGAGAGACAGGCAGACAGCTATTTTACTGTCAATCACCCCAAAGAATAGGATAGTCTATATTAAATTAAAAAAATTGCTCTTCAACGTTGGGATATCATCTGAACATAATGTGACCATATCCGAATATCTTCCCTTACTCTTTGAAGATCTTTGAATTTCCAGTCACTGAAATACCGAAAGTAAATCTGCTGGATCATTCAGCCCATTGCTCTTTTTCCCCTTGTTCTTCCTTTTGAAACCTTTTTTCACATGTCTGTTCACTCATCCTTTTCTTCACACTTTGTTCTTTTGGGCTTTGTTTTCAATCAGCTTCATTCTATTCCATCTCAGTAGGTCACTTAAGTCAATTAACTTAAGTCAAAACTACTGTCAGTTTGTTATTGCTGCAGTCCAGAGAGTTGTTGCTTTGTAGCATTTGTGCATCGATTGTGTGGGTTCCCTTTCTATTGAGACTTGTAGTTTACTGTCTTAATGAAGGTTGTATTTTATTTATTATTACTCTAAACTAACTGCTGTACCCAGTTTAACCAGTGTCTATCCAAAGACTTGAGACCAATGGCGTCCCGTTGTTTTGGGGAAGACAGATTGAGTTTACATCCCATGTGTGACCAAGACTATGGAGTGATTTGTTTTTAATTTATGTAACTACCATGTAAGCAAGTGAAGGCACCGCAATGATGTAACCTTCATCACTTATGTTGCATGGGTGATATCGCCTATGCAACGATATGTATGTATGTTACGTATATTAAGTTACATATGTTAAGTTACTTTTGTCAGGTTACATGAGTTATGGAACTTATGGAACTAACCAGGCTGAATTAAGTTATTTAAATTTAAGCATGATATTTCCTTTACCTAACTAAGTAGTTTTGGAGCCTCTACCAAACTAAATAGTGTGCATAAACCTAACCAAACTGTGACCGCAAGACATTTTTACCATTCTAAAAGTCATAATATTTCATTGTATGTGAATTGTTTGTAAGCAAACTAACTTGCTAAGATTGATGATTGAGGCACTTGAGAAAAGCTTAAAGGCGCATTACTGTCCCTTACTGGAGCTGGTGATGGTTAGAAAAACTAAATTCTCTATAATATTCCTGGTACTTAACTTAGTTTAGTTAATTTCTCAGAGAATAAATCACGGACCTTGATGAAAAAAATCTGGTGTATTTACTAGGTCTCAGGTATTTATGTGTCAGTAGAGAAGGGGCTTGTACAACATTGCATTGGATATGCATTGTACTGATTCTAGTTTCATAATGGGATTAACTGCCTTTATCATACCTGTTGCAATTTACTAGTACACGTCTGACAGTTGCCACTTTATTACAGCGTATGCATAATCCAGCATGATGCAAAGGTAAGGTAAAAGCACTACCTTACCACTAATACTTTTAACACCTACAGATGAAATAAAGTTGAGAAAAACAAGCGTTCTGGAGTCCTGACTCACTTTGACAACGTGATGACTACATATCAAGAGTGAGAAGACTCTGACAAGTCTTGTCTCGGCCCACTTATCCATGGAGTATGGCTCCTCTGTTTGCTCTGAGATGAAATTAATGAAGCTGTTAAAAGCACATCCTCTGGGACCGAGAGAGTATATGAAGAGTCTAAAAAACAGACTGCATTATTATGCATTCTATTCTTAAACCCTCCTTGCTGATCTTGTTACTTAGCCATTCTCCCATAACTTCGAAGGTTGATAAAGATTTGAAGTATTTGCAGGCTGCTAAGGCAGAGGCAGATGCCCTTGGCCAGTTCGATAAGTCTTGATATCTCCTTCTGACCCCTTTGCTCTTTGTATAAAGAAATGTTTAAACTTTCTAATCCACCAGACAGATGCTATCACCTGTGGTTGATATACATTAGTGATGCGCAGATCAATACTGAAATACCGATACCTCCAATACCAGATCTTTATGCTCTAAAATCAATTCTCAAATCAAAATATCAATACTTTTGATACTTCAGTCATTTGAGGTAATGTATATCATTAAAAGGAACACAGTGGAAAGTAATTCAACTATTGAGATCTTGTCTAAATGATACACGGTTAGTGGGAACTACTTTTTCTTCCACCTGTGTAAGTGCGTAATGCGTAAGTGCGTAATGCGTAAGCGCAGCGGCACGCTGCTCAGTCAGTCACTCAGTCTCAATCTGTAGACACAATGGCAGAGCGTAAACGGAATAATGTGTGGAGGTATTTCAGCTCCACAAACAGCCACAGTGCGGTTTGTGATGTTTGTGGAAAAACGGTAAGGAGCTATGGCAACACAACAAACCAGATCAGATTAAACCACAACACAGAATACGAGGCATTTATGATGAGGCAGACAGAAGAGGAGAGCTCGGTGTCAGGTGCTGCTGCTAAAGCAAGACAGACGTCTCTGGCAGAGTCCTTCGCTGCTGAAGGCAGGCACTATCCAGGTACAGAGGAAGAAAATGTGGAGCTTTAAGCGGCGCAAAGCACTGTTACTGTTGGAGTTGTTCAAATGAATAAATACGTTTATGAAATAAGTAACGAAATAAATACATGCTGCAACAATTAGCTGAATGAGTTCATCTTAGAGTAATAATATGTGTATCACTGAGATAATCTCACATAGGCAAAAAAGCCTAGATTTATTCAGGTAAGGTTTCCTAAAAAAATGAATCATTTAAAGTGGATTACATAGACTTGGTGTCATTAAATTATACAGAGCAATTGCCTTAAAACAGCCATGGTGAGCTTAGAAAAATATATACTAGAAAAGTTGGATAAAAAATAATATTTTATCTATAAAATATATCTATTATTATTTACAATCAGTCTAATTTGCTTTAACTGTTAAATGAATATTTTTAAAAGTAGGTATTGACAAACTTGTGCAATTATTGTGGCATTTAATTATTTAATTAAATATGTTATTTCACTGGGTGACTCAATTTCAATTTGAGTCACCCAGTATAATGAAACAGCAAGTGTTTGTATCCCCTTATCGCAGGCGATTTTGAGAGACTACGTACATAGTTGAATCTAAATAAGATTAAGGATTCAGTGCAGAGTAGCCCCATCATTTGTTTTGCCCTGTGATTTTAACATAAATAAATAAATAAATAAATAAATTACTCTGATGTCTTGTATTCTTTATTTAATGATTTGAAATACACAGATCGGAAAGCAAATCGGTGGTTTCGAACATCACTAATATACAGTATGTTTCTGGTGTCATTAGTGCTGTGCCCTCTTACTAAGTGAATGCTTAAATATTTCACTTTTTACCTTTACTGACCCTCCTGACTTGGGCTGAATGCCCCTGGAACTTCTTTTTTATTTTTCCCCTATGCTCTGTGCCCTTCTAGAATACAGGTGAAAGGGGGAGATGATTAAATTTCCCCCGCTCAAGTTATTTTTTTGTATTCAAAACCTGAAAGGAAAATGTAGGAGTTACACTTTTAATCAGTCAGTAAAGGGAAGTGCCTATACATGATGTGACAAACAAATAAGGAGAACATAACACACATCAAAAATCAAACAGCAACATTGTGGACGAGAATTTATTACTTGTCACTTGATTTCTAGATTGAGTTATTTTGTTATGTTCAGATGAAAGAGGTCTTTCGACATTTATTTGCTGTGTCCCAATTCAGGGTGTGCATCCTTCGAAGGCCACGTCAACCGTTGTTAAATGGGACGGTCTAGCCCTCGGAGCATTTCGGCCCACGAAAGTGACGATCTACGCCATGCTATGTCGCCATTGTCTTTCTTTCTTTCCTTCTTCTTTTTCGGGCACGCAAAGAATCTTGGGATATGGGAGGCCGCATTTGTGCGGTGCATTTTTAGGAGCCATCTCGTGGCGTTGTGACGTAATTGGCCATGAAATTCGGCCTCCAAAGGATGCAGACCCCGAATTGGGACACAGTAATTGATTGCGAAGAGAAGGAGAGACAACGAAAGTGCGCAAAAGTTGATGTGGTTTATTATAATGTGAAATTCCTTTGTTGAGACTGACAGACTGATAATAAGTGATTTGTAATTTGAATTCCCTTAGACGTAACATGAAATATTTTGCTCGATACCAACTTTACTTTGACATGATAACTTATTGTCCAGTCTGTTATTGGCTGACTTCAATAGAGCCTTATACTGTATAAGCATTGTTTTTCTGGGTTAGGCTCGGCAACTACCTGCAACACACCATGATGCTTCTTGCTTTATAATGTTTCATGAACTTTCAATCCAGTCCAGTCGGCAAAGTATGTGCGAGACCCTCCAGTCAATTAGGGGGTTGTGTGTGAAATTGTGCATCACCTCTGCATGACCAACCCCATTGCTGATGAAAATCTATCTGACATGACTCGAGCAGAAATGCTCAAAGAGCAGGTAATGTTTTTAAGTTTTATTCACTCTCTAACACTATCCAAGTTGTTATAGTGACAAGCGACCAAATGAAAGGCAATTTTTGGAAAGATCTGGGATAATGCATGTACACAACTCAACAGCATATAGGTCTAGTCATTTTTATACATTTTAATGCATTTTAATCCTGACTTTGATTGACTGAGTCTGACAGATTCTCATTTTTCTTGTGATTTTTCTTGGTCTCAGTCTCTTCCAATGTCCCTGAGGGAATCTTTAATTCTGAATGAATGACATTGAAGATTTACTTTAGATTTGCTTAAGTTTTTTTTAAAGCAAAGTAATTGAAACACCGCAAACATAAGTCTGACCTTAATTCTACGGTGGCTGGCAACAGATAATTGACATTAGAAAAGAAGCTCTTTTTGGTCTGAAATCACTCAATGATGTCTAACAAATGGAAATCTGATAATATTTGAAGAAGTTGTGGCCATTTTAATGTATGCACTTCACAAAACCCTTTAGGGAGAAAACAGCCCTAAGACATTTGCAATTCTCACAGCAGGATACTCGATTCTGATTGGCTGAAGGGTGTGCATTAACCCCTGATATACGGACACCTACTAAGTAGTTCCAGTCAAATTGTCTGTTTACCGTTCAATCAATGCGCTAGGTGGCATATCAAATCTGAATATTTTATTTCCAGCACTGAGTGCAGTCCGCCAGTCCTTCAGTGCCTTCTCCTCTGAACACCACAAGGTGGCGACTGTAACACACAAGCTGCAGAAAGTACATTTCCCCTCTAACTTACTGATACGGGAGTAATCTCACATCCCGTTTGCTGTACAGCTTTCTACTTCAGGCTGCTGCCACAGTAACGTTACACATGGCCGGTCATTAGTTCGTGAAAATCTTGACATTGATTTGGGGATAATGACATGACTCTAGCTAGCTAACTGGTATTGTAAGCTAGCATACTGTCAAATTATATTTACTGTTTGTCAACCTAGGCAATGTTATTGACTTTTAATCTTGCTAGCATAGCGTTAGCTTTCTGGCTCATCGCTCAGCGGACTAGAATATCTCCCGTTGCCAAGTCGTATCTATGGTCCGTCCTATTTACTGGAGGAGTGACCAACCTTTCTGTTGCATAAGAACCTTATGGGAGAGTAATGATCGTTCCAGGTATTAGTCAAACCCTCAGGCGTTACCAGGGAAACTTAGTTATGGCTTGTGAAAAACGTTATATTTTGATTGTCAAACGCATGAAAGTATAAATTAATGGCGCGCAGGCGGTTGAGTGGTTAAAGCGCATGTCATTTACGCAGCCGATCCTGGTTCGATTCCGGCTGGAGGTCATTTGCTGCATGTCACTTCCCCCTCTCATTATCCCTTATGTATCTTATAGCCTGCAGTGCAGAAAGTATTTTGGTGGTTTGAACAATGGTTATCAAAAGCAGTTGTCATGTTGTTAATGTTGATGTAGTGTTATTTTCCTTAAGCACTTTAGTGGACTGATCAGAATTAGAAGGTACTTTATTGAAATGGAAATGCTTTTATTACAATAACATGGTCACCTAACTCTGGATGTATTCATCCAAACTATCCTCCAGTAAACTAGGTGCTAAATCATGAGCATCAGTCAATTCAAGCAATTTAAGCATTATTCAAATTAATAGCAGATGCTCACATTACAAGACAAAACCTCCCATTACAGCTTAGTTACGATGTGCATATCATTTTAAAACGACAGTACTGAGCTAGCTAATAACAATGTAGGCTAAGGTATAAACATGAAAACAAAAAAACATGAGATAACAGTTTGTAATTCCTGTGACTTTGACTGTGACTTCGAATGAACACATTACAAAATAGATTACTTGGATGTTAATGGAAACTCACCCCATAAAAAAACTGAAAACTATTCCTCCAGGCCGAGAGAGTCTTCCTCGTCTTCATCCTCGGCTTAGGTCAGCTGTAGATTGGGGATGTTCTCCAGTGTAATACAGTCGGTTTCATCGTCAGTGCACTTATCAGAATCAGAAGTGAAATCGGCGTCGGAACAACCAGAAGTATCCGGCATCTCGCAAAATTACTGCCATAGATTTGCGCTGTAACAGCCACGATTTAGCTCTTCTGCAATGCATTTTTCCCGGTCCATCTTCATTCAATGATGAAATCACATGCAGCTTCCAAAAGTGGCAGAACTTATGCTGGGGGGCTGCATAAGTAGCAATGCGGTTCGCTACTAACGTGCACCTGATTGGCCGAAAAAAAAAAAAAAAAGCCTGTGAATGGTCAAAGGTAGCCAGTATGCAAATTAAGTGTATCGCCGCACACGCCCAACGATGCGCCAGCATTTCCTGAAACTCTACCCGATTTCAAACACAAAATGTATACTTTTAAGGCAACCAATACTGTTATCTGAAACATGGAGTGGCTTCTTCATGATCGCAACTTGCACATTCTGCAAAAAAACGAAAATCACTAATTTAGAAAAAAAACGATAGTTTCTTCGTTTCTGTGAATTTCTCCAAGCCGACTTGCTGCTGGTTTTGCCGTGGCGCGTCACATATGCCTGGACCTTAATTTTCAAGAATCACTCAGCACTCAACAAGAAAAGTTCTTGTGCAAACGCTTGCCCAGCTGACAGCCCTCTAGAGACAACTATTCAAGAAAAGTACAGAGGGAGAGCACACTGAGCTTCTGGACTCAAAGTTAATTTACAACTCCACTGGTGTTTAAGTGTGTCAAGGGTCTTTGGGAGCCCTCTCCTGCAAAGGGTTTTGAGCAGATCTTTAATGGAGCTCTCAATGATGCAATGGAGAGAGAAAGGGAGGGTGACATTGTCTCTGTCTGAAAACTCACCTCCCTCTAATTGCCTCAAGTCCTATTGATTACCCGAGGCCCCTCACACCTTTTCTGTGTGATCCCTTCATACTGTGTGTAATCCCCTCACAGAGTTTACAGACCCACCTGGTTGCTGTTTTCTAATGTGATTAGCAGTACTGATCAAAGTGTGCTTGTGTGTGTGTGTGTGTGTGTGTGTGTGTGTGTGTGTCTGTGTGTTGTGCTCACATAACGGACGTGATCAATCATAATTTGGACGCTGAAAAGAAGGAAGTAAACACGTGGCTGCATACTGATATATAGTTAGGATCAAAGTGTTTGATGATCAACTCCGCACACAAAGTCCACAGAAGCCTACACACACATAGCCTGCATCCACTGCCTTTAACACAGACCTACCCTCACAGCAACATCAATTCCAGTGAGCTTCCATCACTCCCCTCCTGCCAGGCCTGAGGTCCGTTTCACAAAGCAGGTTCAACAAACTCTGAGTCTAACCCTGAACTCTGAGTTGATCTCCTCTGAGATAGGAAACTCTGAGTTTTCGGTTCCAGAACAGCTGATTTGGGTTAGTTTGATCAACTCGGAATAGTTTCACCTGGAGTTAAGCACGTGCACCACAAGTATAGAAAGACAGCATCAATGAAGCCCCGATTCGACGAGTCACCATGGCAACGGGGAAGAGGGCGGCTACGTTTTTCACCCCACTGGAATTGGAAATATTAATGCGCTCATACAGTGAGTTTGCGCACGTTTTTTGAAGGAAGTGTAACACCGCTGCAGCAGCAAAAGAGAGGGAGACGGCGTGGGAGAACATTGCTGCTCGGCTCAATGCGTTTGTCCTTTGCAATCACAATAATATTACAGGGGGAAACTGCTTGAGTGGTAGCCTATTAATTTATTTCATTTAGGTGCAATCCCGCGGGGGAGAAGCGCACTTGGCAGCAACTTAAGATGAAACATGAAAACATTAGACCTCGGCATAATCTCATGGGGATTCCTCATTTTGATCATGTTTTGCATTAAGTAAATATTAAGTGGCTGTTTGACTGTATAGTTGTTTTATCCACAACATAATGCTGTTTTCACGAACATAAATGTCTTCTCATCTATATCATATTCTGTTAAATAATTAAGCCTTAAACTAACACAGACTTCTACTCAGCCAACAGAAAGAAAGCAGATGCCCGTAAAACGGGTGGTGGCCCAGCACCGCCACCTCTAACGGAGGCAGAGGAGCTGAAAATGATAAAGATGAGTAGAAGCCGTTTCAGGGCGAGGCACACTTTTCTGACCGCTCTGCATACAGTTGCCTTGCTCAAGTGCTCTGCATCTCCTACGTTGTATAAAAAAACTCCCATTTGCAAAAAAAACAAAAAAAAAAACACACAAAAAACGCAGCGCAACACACAATATCTGCTGGGATGTGAGAGCATGACTTCGGTTGGTAATGTTGGAAATGTAAAGACGGATTAGGTTGTGTATGTAAATGATGGACTGTGACGTGAAACGGTACCGTTCAAAAAAAAAATTGTCTGGAAATGCAAGAACATCTGTGGTCTAATGATCATCTCCTGACGAATATTTAATTCTCTGCGCAGTAATGCTGCACCTTCATCCACGGGATCATTATCAAGATTACATGCCATGGTAGTGAAAATAGTCGCCACCTAATATAACTTCTAATGTAGGCCTACTGACTGATTTTTGCAATGATTTTCTGAAAAAAACGACGGCAGAACTATACTACGCCAAAACTCTGCTGACTGAATGAATGAGGAAATCAAATACCGTATGTGGCTGTAAGAGGGCGGAGACAGAGAGAAACTCGAGGTTTGTTGAGAAAAACCTGGTCCTGACCAGGTTAGGTTCATAGAGTATGTTACCATGGTAACTGACCGAAAGTTTAAGTTACCTCTCTCTGTGAAACAGGCTAGAGTTACCCCTCTTTCTCTGGTTTGAGTTACCTCCCTTTGTGAAACGGAAAACTTAGAGTTTCCCTCATTTCAGGGTTAACAGACTCAGAGTTTTCACTAAACCTGCTTTGTGAAACAGACCTCTGGAGGTGTGTTTAAGCAGCAGTTTGATTACCAGCTCATATTACCACCATTCTACTGTTACAACACACACCATCACCGTCAGTCACTCTCTCCCCCCTTTCTCGCGTTCTATCAGTTTCTCTTTGTGTCCCTAAGGGAAATTAAGAGGACTCCATTCCCATGTGATTAAATGTTCTCATACCGTCTGGCCCTCCACTAGTTTGTTTGTGTGTGTGTGTGTGTGTGTGTGTGTGTGTGTGTGTGTGTTTGTGTGTGTGAATAGGATGAGATGGCAGATCCAGCGCAGGCGTTTGTGGTGAGGGATGAAAAGTGAGTACATCTAATCTTCCTCTATCTCTTCATCGATTAGAAGAACCTTGGACCCTGGCGATAACGCCTGCCAATTAGACAGGCTGCCACAGTTGGCAATCCAGTAATATCTAGGCTTCAGTCACCTACTGTACCTCTTGGCTCTTGTTTTCAGCTGATCGTCTGTCTGCTTTTTGCAATTCACTTGAGTTCTGAAGCTGTCCGTGGACTCAGTAACTAGAACGTGGGTAGGAGGGTGGTGCAAGAGGGCAGAAATACAAAAAGACTGGGAAAAAGTACGACTGTAGATCAGATGTAGCATCACCACATCGACTAAACAAGTCCTACCAAAGACAGAATGCAACTTAACCGTATGTTTGAACATCATTTACCATAATAAAGATTTTGAATCTATATCTAACTATAGCATCTTTCTCATTATGTGTGGAGGCTTTTGTTTGTTCGTTTTCAAGGGAATTCGGTGCATTCAAAGTGCCGCTTTCAGCCCATTCATTCTGTGTCCCTGGGTCGGAGCCATTGAATGTGTCATCCTGTCATAGTGTCTTTTTCAGCCCACTATCTGTAGTTGTTATTTCATTTTGGATGATTGACTACAGCACATGATTTTCATCGAAATTTAAGGTTCAGCATTAATGTGGGAAGCAGGATGTAATGCATTTTATGTGGCAAACAGGGTCTGGAGGTCTGAGTGGCAGATTGGCACGTAAGACATTAATGCAGCATGGAGTTTGTACCTTTGCTCAATCTTTAACCTCATAACCTCAGTCTTCCCCTATTTTCAAGTGTTCGAAGTCTGTTCTCAGATGGCCGAAAAAAAAATTGCTGGCTATTGCCAACGGTGTGGGAAAGACTGAAAAAAATAGGGTCACAGGCGCTCACAGATGGCCTGATGAGTCAGGACTCTAACCTGAACCCTAACATTTGGTACAATTAGTGCAAGTACAATGCTAAATTGCTGGTGTTCATCGTGGAATTTCCCTGACCTTAACCATAAAGTAAACATAGTTTTCTTGGTATAATTGAACCTTAACTGTATGGTAGTTGCCGCAAGCAAATATGGGTGCGAGAGAAGTAATTTCCAAAGTGTTGGTGTTGGATGTTAGGAAATATTTTACATGAAATCAAAAGCTCTACCTGGCAAGAAGTTGTTTTTGTTTGTTTGATGCTTCCAATTTGGGCAACAAAATCATACATTTTTAAACCCTACATAAAGGGGTTTTATCAGTATAAAAAACAGTCCATTCCAATTACAGGAAAACACAGTTGTGGATATGGATGAAATTAAAATGGGATTTTACTCTGATAATACAATATTTTTTATTATCAGTGGATGTTTTCCCCTAAAGCTTGGGGCTTAGCCATGTGTCTGTACGTTCAGTAGATACTTTCAGTTCTCCTATGGCTCTCTCAAATCACACATCTTTAACTAGATGTCTTGTAATTCCTGCCCAGCTTGCCAGAGTAAATATTCATTCCGCTTCGAGCCTGCTCTTTCAACACCACACTAAAGCAAAGAGTTTTAATTTCTTCCAAAACTGACAGTTTTAGAGTAGCAACACTAGAGTAGATTTCAGCGAGCTCATGGGATATAAAATGTTCAGTTTATTAACGGATAGATCCTCCTACCTTTTTCTTGTTGGTCGGGCAGATGTAGAAGCTGGTCACCACGATAGTCGTGCCTGGCATCAGATTAAGTTTGGTGTAGGTTGTGCCGTAGTCCATAGACCTGGATGCAGGCAGGAAAAAAAACAAGGACAAGCATACTTAAGAAATGTTTTGTGGTCATTTCGTTGTGTAATGATCTCCTGAACCGCACAATATCAAAAGCAAATTGCATTATGGTAATGATTTGGAGAATAGGACTTCTAAAAATGCTGCTGTGCCCACAATATGTTGATAGTTCATTAAATTTGATAACTTTTCCGGGTTCTATTTCACCAAAATACTTCTTATCCTGCATATTAAAACAATAACTGCTCCATGAAAAACCTTTGCATCGACAGAAGAAGATTAAGTCTCCAAAAAGCTTTGGAAAAGCTGACTTGCTTATTCTCTGAAACTTCCCTTCAGGCAGTATATCAGCTCTCTGTTCATCATATCATCTTTGTTGTCCAAAGTCTCAGCCCAGTGACAAATAAGAAATGGCAAGACAACCTGTCCTTGCCAGGACGATGTAAAAACAAACCCGGGCTACCAATGAAGTACTGGCCAATCCCCAAATCTGGCAGCTATAAGAGCAGGTTTGGAGTGCTCTGTGTGGCTGAGATGGATAGCTGGCTGCTGGATTGTTTTTCCAGTCTGGCTCAGTCACACCCAGTGAGCAGAGGGAAGGTTATTGTTTTCTTGACAGGTTTTGAAAAACGGCACGTTTCAGTTCAGTTTGGAAAGCCTGGAGAGAGGTGACCACTTATGGATAATTAATGTTTCAAGTTCCTGTCAGGAACATACACAGTAAAGTCTAATACAGGAAACATTATCCTCAAGCATGGGAGGTGGATGCAGCAAATACTGGTTATGAAGGTTTAAGAAAATGAATTTAACCGAGCAGTAAATACACAATAAGAATGCAAATATAAAATCTACTGTATTTGTATTTGCTTTCTCTGGTGTGCAACTCTTCAGGGCTAATTTCAAAAGCAATCCAAAGCACACAGGAATAGAGATACTGCAGCATTTAGCCGAGGCTTGAAGGTTCAACTGGAGGCAGCTGGAAAGAAGAGGTCTTGATGAAAGAGAATGATGAGCTAGCACGTCAGCCTGGTTAAGGATGAGAGGATTTACTCTTCCACGCAGTGGGGCATCAGCCACTGACAGACATACACACAATGAGACACGATCACAGCCGAAGCCCTGCCAAGCCGTTTGTCAATCAGCTCTCCCAGAGTGCTCCAGTACAGCTGGAGAAAATGGAGTGGCGTAGCAGGGGTGAGCTATTTCTCCACAGTGAACTGGCAAGTGTTTTCATCTTCCTCTCCGGCCTGTGTGTAGTGTTAAACCCGGGATTACTTGAAGGACATGGACAGATCTAGTGCAGTGACTGTGTTAGCAGCCAGAGCTCAGTGCTTATCTTGAAACCCCACTTGTGGATGGAGCAAAGGCCTACTAGGCCTGATGTGTAAGGTTCCAATGAGAGGCTGGACCATAAGGGGTGTAACGGCAAAAACCATACTGATTCATTCTTAATGAGGTAGGATGACAGTAAACATTTCTTAATGATTTAGTTGTGGATTCATGTTGAATTCTCATTATTATATTCCTGTATCAGTCCGAAGCCACCAACCCAAAGCATCAGCATTCTTTTTCAAATTCCTGTTAAAAGATTGTAGTACATGGTGTTGATTTAATTGTGTACTCAAATGCAAACACATTGGCTTGTCTCGCCATTCTGTTTATCTCTCCTGTATGTGTCTGCTCTGCTTACTGTCTTCATCAGAAGTATATAAAGTTGCCCAGAAGTTCACCTGTGATTCTGTTTTCATAACAGCAGGAAAGGTGTTGGAGGAAGCCTGTCGGTGATAACGTTGCCTATGGAAACCAACATGGGACAGAATGTCATCACAAAAACCAGGTGCACTTATACATTTGTTTACTAAATAAAGTCTATGTGAGGGAAGCACTGGTGCATAGAATTGTTTTGACACATCAAGCACTCATTTGGCAACATGTTATCTTGCTCTTTGGCTGCTATATTCTGTCTTCTCTATGTTTACCAACTAGTTGCCAACTTTTCTGTCTGTTGTTTGGTGCTGGGCAGGTGGTTGTCATGGACATTTGCATGTTTTTTTCTGAAAACAAAACACTGCTGCTGCTGTAAACGAGGTTAAAGAGAGCTAAAGTAGAGCTTAGATGAACTGCAGACTTGGTGAGCATTGACAATGGTAGTTGTATAGACGCTTTTCACAGCAGACATCTTGACTTGTCAAAGCACAGGTGGACTGAATTGATACGGCTTAGAATGGGCCGTCATTGACTTAACTGGTCACACTTGTGGTTTTCCTGTTTTGACAAATGAAAATGTCAAAAATGTGTAATGGGTCTATTACACAAACATTTGATCTACTGGTATCATAAAATTATCAATTACTGCAACTTTAACTGTATCTGGAGTGAAAGCTGTGGCTACCTGGAAGGAAATCATCAGAAAACGTTTTCCTGTTGGCAATGATATACAATACTCCATGTGCAATTGTTAATGAGATAAAACATAAACAATGGTTTGGCCCGTTAAGAAATGAAAGAAATGACAAGTAAAAGTAGAACTGCAAGCAGTTATGAACGGGGGCCAAGACCCCCCGTGCGACTCGGACCCCATGCACCGCAGAGCCCACCGAAGTTGGCCCCAAAGGATGATGGGCTCGGGGCAAAAGTGAGGACACAGGCCAACGTCTGAGCCGTGGTATTCGCTGTGATGGGAAGTGCAGTGGAAGTGCAAAAGGCTGAATGTGTGCCGATTTGGATTTGTTGTACTAAGCCACGCCCACATTGACCAGTAATAACCACCTTCAAGATATGGCCTCAGGATTGGCCCTACATCATACCGACCAAACTTAGTAAAAAAAAACGGTGTAGCCGTTCAGGAGATATAAACTTCCGATATTTTTAGCGCCCCCTAGTGGCCAAAATTCGCCAAATTCGGCTCATCCTTTCCCAGCCTCATGCCAACCAAGGAACTCAAATGTGTTGTTAATAGCATTTAGTTTGACCGAGATATCAAACCGTTTACATCAGCTACAGAAATGTGCTCATTAATAATTTCCGCATTTTTTGACCGAGCAAAATTCTTTTGATAACTTTAGATGAGGTCCAGCTGAAGAGTGTACATGCCAAGTTTCACGCAGATCGGACAAAATCCCAAGGAGGAGTTTGAAAAAGTAGGTTTTGCATATGTGGCGCTTTAGCGAACATAATGTGCAGCAGAAGTGGGCGTGTCCTATGTCAGAAAACCCAGCTCTATTCAGGGAACATATGGATAGGTTTGCAAATGTGTTATTTAAAATGTGGAAGTTACAGGCAAAAACGCGATTGCATCCACTATAGCACCACCTACTGGAGTACATGTGCAATTTTTGATATGGAAGAACTGTGTCCTATTCTATTTGTACCAGATCAATGTCAAAGCTCTCAGCATAATAGTTTGGCTGAAATTAATGTTTGTTGTTTATCTTGTAATAAGCCACGCCCACATTGACAAGTCATGACCACCTTCAAGATATGGCCTCAGGATTGGCCCTACATCATACCAACCAAATTTCGTAAAAATGGGTGTAGCCGTTCAAGAGATATAAACTTCCCATATTCTTAGCACCCCCTAGTGGCCAAAATTTGCCAAGTTCGGCTCATCCCTACCCAATGTCATGGCAACCAAGGATCTCAAATTTGGTGTTAATAGCATTTAGTTTGACCGAGATATCAAACGGTTTACATGTTTATAGCTAGCTACAGAAATTTGTTCGTGAATAATTAGTGCATTTTTTGACCAAGCAAAATTCTTTTGATAACTTTAGATGAGGTCCAGCTGAAGAGTGTACGTGGCAAGTTTTTACGCAAATCCCAAGGACGAGTTCGAAAAAGTAGGTTTTCCAGCTTTTGCGAAAAAACGTTCTAACCGGAAGTGGGCGTGGCCAATCGCAAAGTGATTCAGCTCCATTCAGGGAATCTGGGGATACAAGGTTTTTGAATGTATGACATACGGTGTGGGAGTTATAGGCAAAACGTATTTTCCTCTGTTATAGCGCCCCCTGCAGGCGGTTATATGTAGTTTTTTGTGTCTGAGATATTCGCAGGAGTCTGGACCAACCCTCCAAATTGCACCACCCTCCCCTTGCACGGTTTAGGCTGCAGCACCATTTTTAGCCGGAGAAAAATAAAAATAAAAATCTTTACAATAACAATAGGGTTCCTAGCACCGCTGGTCCTAGGAAATGCGTATGCTTGCATACGCGTTCCCTCGGCCCCTCGGGCTTGGCCCCCTAATAATAAATTTTATTTATCAGCACTTTCAATAAAACTCAAAGACACTTTACAAGATTATTGAGAGCTTTGTAATTGATGAGGTGGAAGTGGATATGCTGCTTTATTGGGAGTCAGTGAAGGTGTTGCGGGATGGGTGTACCACATTTCTTTGAGTACAGTAAATCACCAAATAATAACCGTGTTTCAATTAACCGCAGGTTCCCCTTTAAACGCGGGTGCAGGTGTATATTTTGATAAATAACTGCCAGTTCCAAAAAAATAATTAATAATAATAATAATAATTAATAATTAATTTTTTTAATTAATTAAAAAATAATAATAATTTTCTAATTTATTTATTTATTTTTAAATCAAGGAAGGACCGCTGACACAGCACGTTTTTCTTCTTCGCCTTTTTCATGTATTGCGCTTGCTTTCAGTCAGTCAATATCACATTGATGATTGCCATGGCTCCGGTGCAGCAAAACAATAAAAAGTACGACTTGTAATTTAACATTTCTGTCGCAAAATATGCAGAGGAAAACTCGGGAGACGCAGCCGCTAGACGTTTCTCCGTCGACCAGAAGAGAGTGAGAGATTAGTAAAGAAATAAAACTGAGCTTCTGCGTCTGTTTGAGGAGGACAGCAACAGGGCCAGGCTGCCTGCCTCGTGGAGGCAGGAAGAAGGCAAGCGAGGAGCTGGAGATAAATATGCAGGAATGATTTATCACGAAACTGGCAGCCACGAGAGAGTGTCCCGCAAAATGATCAGGGCGATGGCAAAACAAATATATGCCACCGTGAGTGATAGCAGAGATGGAGTTTTTCCGCGAGTGCTGGTTGGCTGAATCGTTTCCTCCCCCGCAACAACTTCACTTGCAGAAGTCGCACAACTATTAATTTAAGCGCCTGGTCCCAAATAAACGCCTGGTCCAGGCACGTGCACACATAAGGCGCAGGGGGTGCTTGAGCCCCTGCCCTTTTTGCCTTGTATTAAAAAGTGCCCTTTTTGTGTTTTTTTTAATTAATTTTTTAATTATTTTTTTTATGAATAAATAAATTCCTGTTGTGCAAAGGGATGTCAAAAAACGACAAGGTTATCTACCATACGCATTTCGTACGTAATGTGGTGTCTGACAGCTGTCTGTGTCGGCTGTTTATCTTGCCACAAATCTTAAACTTCTTATATCTTGCCACAAATCTTAAACTTCTTATATCTTCTATATTGAGTTTACTGTGATTTTGCTGTTGTAAACATTGTTGTTCCTATTAACAGTCACAGTAGTCATTTCTTGGTTTTGTCACATTTTTGGATGTGTAGCCTGTATTTCGAGTTTGCACTCGCCCTCTAATAAATAGCCTAATAATAAACCAGTGTTGCATTGAACTGCAGCTGAATTGCATGTCTTCCAAACCTCAGTATTATGATGATGTGAATAAACTCATGTTGACAATAATTTGTTGACACAAAAGAAATGGAAGTTGCATATCACTCACAGCTACACAGGATACACAGCTAAGTAGTTTCTATAAGTACTTTGTTTATTAATTTTTACATTAATCAATCTACATATTGTGTTATTAAGGCCCGAAAATTTCATACTGCCCTTTATTGACTTTGAGCCCATGCCCCTCTATAATCATGTGCACGTCCCTGGCCTGGTCTGCTAAGTGATTGAAAAACAAATGCCCCAGCTATTATTTGGTAATTTACATCCTGGCTGCACTTAAAGGTTGAATATGTAATATGCTTATTAAAAGCTATATTTTTTCAAAAATAATACATCCACGGGGCGTTTAGAGGGGCGCAGATTGTGTGTCCTTGAAAAATTATATTTAGTCTGAAATAAATAATTTAAGACATTTTGACGGGTTCGACAATGACTTCCTGTTTACATCGTACCAGCCAAATAGCGGCCGGCATTGCGGGTTGCCAATTTCGCAACCTCGGCAATGCTCGGCAAAGCTTGGCACAGCTAGGCTGACACTGGGTAAAATGGTGGAGTCTGCAAGCTCTTCAGAGCCCCAGCGAACAGTGCATTATCTGTCCCAGCAGCTGACTGACCGGAGAAGAGCAAAAACCAGAGTAAATATCGGTGAAGCATACGCTCGATGGACTCAGGTAAAGGATTTCTATGGCATCAAAACACGCGGAAATGGCAAACTTTCTCCTTGATCGGTAAGCTAACTCGCTTGCTAACTTAGCTAACGTTACCTGTCGGTCAAACTCCTCTGCTATACTTATTTTCATTATATCACGTTGATCCTAGATAAGAGAATACTGATCGTGACCCATCGACCTCCACACCCAGTAAACGGAGGAAACGGAGGCAGCTCAATCCTCCTGCCCTGTCCAGTATTGCTGGTTCACTTTCACCATTGCGGTCAGTGGCTATAATACAGAATATTCTAGCGAGCTATCTGTATTTACATAGGTCTCCTCCACCTGGCAACCCTACCACTGGAATTACTTTTTTGTTGTTGCGACTACGATCTTGAGACACTAGATGGCGGCATTCAGCTCATATTCCATATTTCACCTTTAATTACCAAACACACACACACGCAATCATGCACGCACATGGACACCGATTCAAACGTTAATGTAAATGAAACCTCTGATATTACAATCCATCTAGCTGACGTGACCCAGGCAGAACAAACGCCCAATTTACAGTGGCAGATTAATAAGGACTCCTGGGCAACTAGCAGACCAGTGTGCAAGCAAGATGGAGTGACAGCGGGGACAGCCAATCACACAGGAAACGGCAGAGCCAATCGAGGAGCTTGTGGGCGGGTCTAAACTCAGGGAAATGGGCTCCAGCTTGAGCGGCCGTTTTCAGCTTGGTCCTAGTGCTTGATGTGTCTCTGTTAAATATAGTGTAACATGGTTTTTGGAAGGTAAAAACTGCAGGGGACCAAAACGGCCTTTTAAAAATGTGCAGGGGACATGTCCCCTGTGTGTCCCCCCCAACTTACGTCCGTGGTTTCATGACACAGTGATGCTGGGACAATGAACCTAGGAGGTATGATGGTTAAAAAAAAGAATGGTAGATGCTCTCATCTGTTTCACACATGGACAGGTCCATCAGTACTGACCTCTTTCTGGCACACATTTTTACTTGACTGCGCCTGTTTTTTTGTGACAGATAAGGCAACTCCTCCATTCCGTTGTAGTGGACAACTACTTTCTTAACTTTACAATATATTCCTTACTAACTGTAAAATATATTCACAGTTGGAGTCTAAGATCAAGGATGAAGCAGCTGCTCTTCAGGCCAAATATATTTATTCCACTCAACAGAACAATGAGCTCTCCCCAAGGTAAACTGAGATTTCTTTCTGAGCACCCAGCTTATATACTTTTGGAATTTTAATTATACTCGTGTCTCAGCCCTTTTTAGGATGTCTTTTTTAAAAGCCTACGCTCTAACAAATTATGTGCTGGCTTAACGTAAAAAATTGATGTAACAATTTGCATGGATATTTTTAAGTTATTTCAACTTATCCGGTATTGAGTACATGCCACATAACTTCTTTGGTTAGGCCAACTCAATTACTTTAGTACAAGCAACAAGATTTGCCTTGTCCTCTACAAGCTAATTTAAGTCAAACCAACTTAATTTTAATTGTGTTAAAATGACTTCTTTTAGTTATTCTAACTTATTTCGTTTCATTTCATTCTACTCAGAAATGTCCATGCAAATTGTTACCTTAATTTTTTTTTAGTACAAGAACTTATTCATCTAAGTCAGAATAAATCAGACATAGAAATTCCAGTTTTATGATCTAACTGTTTATTCACCAGTCAGCATCTCACTTACAGTAACAGGACTGAGTCTTTATTGAAATGTTAACAGTTCACAAAAATGTAGCCATCATAAAATAAGTCAGGAAACTTACAACATAAAATAGCACTGTAAAACTGTCTCAGAAAGATTGAACATTTTTACAGTCATTATCTTCAGCACCTTCACTCACTGCACCCTCACAGGATTGTCCCCTCTTCAGAAGCTCAGGCTTGAAGTCATCAATAGTGTGAAGAGTGTGTTTCCGGCTCCTAGGAGAAGCAAATGTTCCATAAATGTTTGTTTTGAAAGGACAATTTTCAAAAACACAACATATAGTTTCCTGTTTCTTTAAATGACTGCCCAATATTCTCTTGCTGTGGAGATAGTGTTTAAGGGGCAACACGGAGACTTAAATGACAGTACAGTGGACAATGTCACTGTATCACCGGTGGAGTGACAAGTGGGTTCGCAGGCTGCCCCATGCTTTAAATGAGCAACACTCCCAATAAAGACCAGGGTGAGATTCTCCACCATGACTTAGTCTAAGTCTATAATGCTTTAACAGATCTGTCTTTCTTGGTGTTTCAAATCTGCAAATTTCACAGGCCCACTTTATTTTAAAAACTAGCGGTTCTGTTTAAATTACTTGAATTTAGGTAATTCAGAAGGCTGTGGTGCCTACAATTTGTGTATATAACATTAATTTTTTTTTAACTACTTTTGACGATTCAAGATAAAAAAAACAGGAGAAAATGCGTGCAAACTGCCGTAGAGAAATGGGCAGTGGGCAATTGCACACTCCTGCTGTTATAACAACTAGCTTCATTATGGTATGACCACTCCTGTGGCGTCTCAACAATATTTACTTTGTCAACGCGGTTTTTAGACTGCACTTGCTGCTGCAATGGCTGACTAACAAACTGAATGTATGCTCAGTCACCTACGACGGCCTAGCCAGGAAGCTGTTGCTGCTCAAACGTTCAACACATTTACAAATTTTAAATAAATTTGAAAGAAACATTAACATTAACTCCTCTGAAAGTTAAAACTACGGAAAACCAGTGCCAATTAACACCTGCCACCATAAAACAAAACTTAACAAACACTTAGGTTAGACCAAATTACTACCATTACTGCTAGCTTACACATTACCACTGCTGACGGAGAAAAAGCATCTGTGTTCTGTAAAATGATTTCTTGTACTGTCTGCTGATGCAGTTATTAGCTGTTGTGAATAAAACAATTCAAAATTGTACTTACCAAGCCGTAAAGTTTGCAAACTGCGTTTTTCCTTCTCTGTGCTCTGCTAAGTCCTGTCTTCCAACCTCTGTCTGTTCGCGCTCAACATGTTTGAGCAGGTCAGCCTTGTACTTAGCTTTTAACAAACATGGACACAGATTTTTAAGTTGTGTTAACTGAATACACCTCTGTGTTAAGTTAAGGTAGAATTGTCTCTTGAAAATTCATGTATTATTGAGTTAAGACTATTTTATTTATTTCAATTTAGACCAACTTATAAAATTAAGTTATAAACTCATTATAATGTATACACATAACAAACTTGTTTTTTTATGCAGAAAAAGCTCTTGACTTTGAGCTATACTTACTAACCCCATGAATCATTTCTTAGAGTGTACAGACGTCACACCTGGGCCCCTCCCTTCCTTGGGCCCTGGGTGACGTCTGGCAACACATACTCTATTTATTTTAACATTGTCACTTTATAACTTCAAGTCAGACAGTGGTTTTCCCCTGTCAACTCCATCAAATACAAAATACAGGTTAACGAGCAGGGACTACAAAGTGCATTCCATCATATATGAATAGCAATGCAGGGTTTCACAGGGAGAGTGGTGCCACATTTAAGTCAGGTCTCAGCCACTACAACATCTATCTGTTTATTTTCCCTACTTTTTACAGCATTGCAATAGTTAAGGATGATAAAGCTGAGGGAGTCTTAAGTGTACCCTGGTCAACGGGTTTATGACCATTTGCTCTGGCCCAATTGTGTCAAAGCCTGGCTTTATTGACTGCAGAATGGAATGGAGAATTATTGTGTGGCTTCCAGCGGTCTACCACATCTTTCCAACAGAGGTGCAGGAGAGATGTATAGCAAGCGATTGAATATGCCCATGGGAAGGATGACCTTGCTACTGTAATGCTTCTACTGTCCTTTCAAGACATTACTGGCCTTGTCAGGAACTGGTTGTGACAATCTCAAACACAGACAGAGAGATTTTAACACTTAGTCCGTCGGTGTGAATGCTTCTCAGCTGTGAATGCCTCCAGAAAATGGCAGCAAAAAGACGACCAGTGAATTTCCCTTTGGCTTCAGGATGACAGTAGTAGAGGTGTCAATGGTCACAACTCGTGAAAAGGTAACTAGAACTACTGTCTACCACACAGTCCAAATGACAACCTCTCACAGTTGTCTGTGGCTTATCAAAAGTTAGTTATCCCAAGTAGTGAACTGAATGAAGGTCTGTTCCCTTGTATTGTATTGGGGATAGATATCTCAAAACCATTCATCCATCTAGATGTGCCTGAAAAACCTTGACAGGGTAGCGTTTAGGATGCACACAGATCAATATGGAATATTGAATATACAAAACACGGAATATCTGTTTTTTTGTATTTGCATGAGCCACTGCTTTTTTTCCAGACAACCTTCAGACAATCACTTCCTGATCAACTACTGAGCACACCTTGGATTTTAAGTCCTGCCTCTGCCTTGGCACCACATTATCAGAGTGCCATTGTGCAGTAACAGAGGGCCTTTTAGGCACCTTCATGTATAATTTAGCAGAGAGGACTTGGAAGATAATGCACTGTATGGTTCTATACTGTAAAGGGTAGGAGTAGACACTTGTAGAAGTGGATCTGATCAGAGCTCCCAGTCATGGATGCTGTTACATAAAGAAGTGCATCCTGCAACCTATTTGCTTATGCTGCAGTCACTCATGCTGTACGATGAGAGTAAATTAGCACATTTGCATTAGAATCACAATACCTGGCAGCAGAGGGTGGGAAGATGTGGGCTCCACTTCTGTTCAGCCAAGTCACTGATGCCTCAGCAGCAATTGGCAAATTGCATATGGAAGGGCCTCCTACACTGGAAGTAGTCTGAGCAGGCAGTTAGCCAGGATACAGTGATTCATGCTCGATGAGGGCACTTCACCGTTGTGGATAGTATCTTGAAGTGCACAAAACCACTGGAGCATAACTATCAGAAGCAGAGAGCTGCTTACATTTGAGAAGCTGGTTATGGTGGTCCCTTGCAGTTTGTTTCCCATCCGTTTTATCTATTTCTACAGAGAAACTGACATAATATCATACCTTAATTAATCTACAGAAAGGAAAAAAAGGTGAGGTATGGTATTGAAATTCATCAGGTAGTTTTCATTAAGGTCACTGTCATATTTTATCATTGGCCTTTTCTCTCTGAGCCTCCAGGTGAATCAGTGGCCCTGTCCTGTCAGCTTTGATGACAATTTGTTTGGATCCTTTTGAAAAGAACCACTAATTAAAAGAATGATAAAAAGACATATGGAGGTTGCTGTGGCCTCCAGGTCTCCCTCTATGGACTATAGTCAGCCTGCTTATATCAACACAAGCTGTGTTTTTTGCACTTGGTACCATCCAGTCAAAGCCCTGTTCCTCCAATGTCCTCACTTTCCTGCTGTCATTTATTTTGTGCTTCACACCTTCCTTACAATCCATCACAGACATAATACTTGATAAATAACTCACTTGCAGTACTGGGCAGTGCTGATACTTGAGGTCTAGAGATCAAAATCAGATCAGAACAGGTTAGCATCCAGCATACAAATCATTGAGGAAGTTTCTCTTATGTGCAGGAATGGTTTTACTACTAAGACAAGTAAAAAGAACATGTATATGTCTGTGTATACACAACACTGTATTACCAAGAGAAATAATCCATCTCTCTGGATCCCATCAACAAAAATTATGGCTCTCCTAGTGAGCATGATTAGCAAAAATATAAACAGAAATCAGTACAGACTAAAATCCTTAAAAAGAATGCAATCTTCCTGAAAACAGGCAGGATCTCTGAATGTACAAAAAGAGAGATATGGATATTATAATAATCACAATCATGTTGTAATGTTGTTTAAATTCCAAAAAGGGTTATTTCAGTGTTTTGCATTGCCTGTAGTGTAAGTCTTCTGTGTGACATCCATGTTTAACCCACCCAAAGCAGCAAAACCAGTGTGACAAAAACACCATCATGAACGCCATTTGGGTGGCAGTACTGGTAAGTGAACATCCGATGAGTGGGTTAAAGATTGATGAGGGTGAATAATGAACTCCCTGGTGGTCTGGTTTGTGCCTCCATATATACATATGACCAGTGTATGATGGAAAGAATGCAGAGAATGAGCTGTGAAATGCAGCGAATAACAACAGCTTTGTTCTCTATTCCTTATTGTCTGTAGGGCCTAGGGCTGACAAAAACACCTAAAAGCTTCTACCGATGCGTCGGCTGCAAGAACATGAGGCAGATAACTGGTTAAGAGTGCAACAAATGGAGGTCATAGGCTAATTTATGCTTACGAATACAGACGAAAAGGAGCAGTACCATCGGATATCTTAGGGGCAGTGTAGCCAATAGGTCACACAAGAAGAACATAGGATCCATAGGACAAGTCTAAATCATGGCAGACATCTGAAAGTAGTCGAAATGACTTAAACTGTCTACTGGATGAATTGCTTAACATGAAGACACATGGAAGTATGTGGGCAGCTAGGGTTACATTACATCTTTCGAAATGGACAGATTTATTTTTATACACAAAGGTGGCATAAATGATCCTTAATACGATCTTTCGAGCATAGGACTGTGACTGCAAGTTTGATAGCTTGTGGTGCCCCTCCCCACCACCACTGGATGCTGAAGCTTCTAGTATTCCCACTGAAGCCTCAATGCCACAAAAATGGTATTTGGGACAGCACTTGTCGGGTCAACTGCTCTTGGATGCGATCTAATTATTCTCCAGTCTATTTTGAACAGGACAGACTGTCCCTCAGGTTTGGTTAGGTGAAGGCACAAAAAGGACTTTGTTAGGGTTAAGGTAAGATCATGTTTGGGTTGAATGAAATCAGTACATGAACTCCGATTCAATTTTTATTCATTACATTTTTTTTCAGCCAGGACTTTTACACCAGAATCCAGGGTTTGCATGCGATCTATGGCTAGACTGTGATTTTGACACATGTTAATACAAGCCTTTGTGAAATACTGACAAATTCAAACTCAGATTCATGTTCATAGCTGCAATTGTTTGTATTTTAAACTTGTGCTGAGTGTCACAAAAAAGTGGAAAATTCATGTTTTATGTTGTTTTTCAATATTGTATTGGACCCATGATAATTTCATGTTTTGCATGTTAGAGCTTCCACGATGACAGCATCATTGACTCTGATGACGATGCCAGAGTGAAGAACATCATACCATCAGAGGATGGAGCTAAACTACTTGCGTGTGTACAGTAATTTGACCAGGCATGTAACTTGGACACACAAGTGCCCTAATCAAAATCTATTTTTTTTTATAGGCTTTATCAACCCATTACAATTCTTCCATTTTATGTGATGCACTAATAATAACAAATGAATTAGGTAAGACTCTTGTTTATTACATTTTTTGGAACACAAAATCTGACAGTAAATACAGCCTTTTAAGGACTTTGAAATTACTTTCAATTTATTATAACACCACAACTTTGGTTGCATTTTATGCAGTGACAAATACTCCTGAAAACAGCCAGAAATAGCCTCTGTTACATCAGAATTGTGCCATTTACAGTCATTTCATATTTACCAATTACCAAAATAGGTTCACATTTTCATTATTTGTACTATGCATTTTGACAGTGGTGTGTAAAAGCTCTACCTCTAGACTTTGTATAGTACTTGGCACTAAGAGAAAGGCGTTCCATAATATCTGCAAAAATTATAATAATAAGAGAAAACTGGATAAGCATGGAGAACAAAATGTGTTTACAGGGCATAAAACATTTATTGATTCTCTCAAAGACAACACAGGAAAAAAAAAAGTCTGGAGTAAGGTGGGTAATGGGAAGCTTATGTGATAGGTGGCAAGCGATTATATACAGGGATTGTTAGGTGCATTCTGTGTTTCCCACATTCTACTGTGGTCAGCTGTAAGTCAGATCATGAATTGAAATACAAAGTATATTCTCATTTTAAAAAATGTCCTACTAATATGCAACTGTCTCAAGCAGTAGGCTAACATGACTGCTAGGACCAGAACTTTAAGCATTTTCCTGGTGCAGCTAATAACATGATGCCATTCCTTTTGGTATTGTATCTCTGCTAAGGGTAACAGTGGTCTGATCCATGTTTCTATTAGCATCAAGTTACACTCACCTGCTACCAATCTGCTGTGTTTCCGGCATCGCGGCTCGCGAGCTAGTGCTACAACGAGTTGGCTGTGTTTCCGGCATCGAGGCTCACAAGCTACGACAACTAGTGTTTCCGGCATCAGCTCGTGGGCTAGTGGGCTACGAGCTTGCTATGTATACAGCTCTGCGTGACCCTATTCATCATTTTATATCTGATTATAGTAGGACTCAAGTAATTCGAGTTAATGATACTAGAGATTCGCAACTTACTGGTTATTTTAAAGATCCCGGTTAAAGATCCGGATGAGTCACGATTCATACATCTCTACTGAAAAGTCACTGCGATGTTGACTCTTGTTCAACTTCTTGTGCTGTCTTACTTCATTTTTTTGGTAGCCTTCTCGAGTTTGGTCTTACTTTTCTTGCTCTGTTTGGCAGTGAAAACTGCTGTCGGTACCGCTGGTGATGAGAAGTGTGGCTGTAGATTATCTGCCATTCTTGTCGTCAACAATCCGCTATAGCTCCAGCAGTGTGTTAAATAGACTTGGTCAGGTAGTCTGTCCATACAAATCTTCAGGCTACTAAAATTGATTATGTGAGATAACGACTTAAATGTTAAAGAGCAATGTTTATAGCAGTGTTGTCCCAGCTGAATAGAATGAGGAAGGGCAGGAAATGGGGACATCTATCTAGACATCCCCATCAGCATTCCCTAGGGACATGCACCCTGTGAAAGCCCCACTATCCCACACTTTACATGAAACATTACTGTATTTGTGTGCAGTTGGATCTGTGAGGTTTGAATCAGATCTTGTGTTTTCTGTGTGAAGAGAAGAAGAGCGTGTTATATGAGCAGATAAAAAGGAGCAAATCCTCTGACTGAACTTGGCTGTGAATCCTTAAACAGACGACCATGTTCCCAGCCAGATCAGCAGAGCTCCTCCTCGCACCACTGTTTCAATCAATCTCTTCTACAAATGGCCCATCACCCTCTCTACACTTTGTTTCTCCATAACCATGGTCCAGGGGCACAACAGGGGAACAGAATAGAATTACTTTAATGATCCCAGACTGGAAAATTATTTAAAGCACAAAGACAAAAAATAATGCTCTCCTGTTTAATTGCCTGTGCATGAAATTTAACAAGAATGTTTGTTTTTTTATTATTTCCTCAGGTGTTTGGAAAATACTCATCACTCTCATCCCCAAAAGCCAATTACTGATCTCATCTATGTGATTAAAGAGAGATAAAATGCTCACACATTAGACGTATTACCCAGAAATTCGGGCAATTAGAGAGCTGTGGGAAAAGATTGGGTTTCATTGTTTTTACTTGTTGCTGTTTCCACCCTTGAAGAGGTATTTGCACCATGTTAAACTGATTGGTTGTTTATAGGATAATGCTTTGATTTAAACTGATTAAACATTTTCTCAATCAATACGTTAGCACAAACGTAGTACATACTGTTGTTACGGCCGCCGCTGGCTGTCGTTTATTGTGTAATTATTGTCTTCCGTGAGTGTTTCCGCCGGGGATGCAAGTGCTGCTGTGTGATTCCCTGTTGAGGATTGGTCCTTCCAGAGCTGAGGCCGTTCTACTTCCTGTTTCCTGTTCACTGGCGTCTGTGATTGGTGTGGCTGAGATCCGACCAAACCTACCAATTAGGAGTCTTCAATCAACACCAGCTGCATTATAAATGGCTTGTGTGTCCACAGTTCCTCGTGGCTGTGAACCAGTGATCAGTTGCCTCGCTATTCGTTGCACATCAATGTCTAAAAGGAACTTAAAAAGGGTTCATAGGTGCCTGACTGTTGCCTGTCTGAGTGGCCTCAGTCAGTGATTTGAGAATCATTGTCAAATATTTAGTTTAAATATAGAGTACCATAGTTGGACTCTTTTGTTTGAGACCTTTTTTTTTGCTGAACAACTGTTTGGTTGTTTGTTTGTTTTTGTCCTTCGTATTTTTGTAAGCTTACAGGTGCTGACCTCCTTTTGTTCTTTAGTGTGAGTTTTTTTTTTGCCAAGGGCTAAATAGCCGTCATTTATTCAACTCATTTTGTGTATTAGTTATTTGTCAGCTCCTGTACAGCCTCCTTTTGTTATATTTCCTTGTGCAAGTGCACTCTCTTTATTTAATTAAACTCTGACTTTACCCTGAGCCAGTCCAGTTGTCATATTCCACCTCATTTCTTGTCCCAATTATATGTTATGGCTCTCCAAAACGAGCAGGGTCGTAACACTGTATAATAATACATGTGGTATTTTTGTTTCATGAAATGGGTCTCAGACATGCAGTAAGTAATTTGTGCCACTAGGGGTCTCTTAATCAATACACAAAAAAGCCTAATTAAGACTTGACTTGACTCCTTCATTTATTCAGGGAAGGTTAATTGAAAGCAAGCTCTCTTTTCCAATGACGCCCAGAGTACAAAATACATGAATACACATACACTACCAGTCAAAAGTTTGGACACACCTTCTCATTTAATGTTTTTTCTTTATTTTCATGGCATTTTTCATATTTTATTTACATTGTAGATTCTCACCGAAGGCATCAAAACTATGAATGAACACATATGGAATCATGTAGTAAACAAGTGTGAAATAACTAAATATGTTTCATATTTTAGATTCCTCAAAGTAGCCACCCTTTGCTTTGTTGACAGCGCTGCAAACCCTTGGCCTTCTATCAATGAGTTTTATGATGTGATGTAATTTCTTGCATTCTTAATGGGGTTGGGACCATCAGTTGTGTTGTGCAGAAGTCAGGTTGGTGCACAGTTGACAGCCCCATTTTGACAACTATTAGAATTCATATTATGGCAAGAACCAATCAGCTAAGTAAAGAGAAACAACAGTCTATTTTTACTTTAAGAACTGAAGGTCAGTCAGTCCGGAAAATTGCAAAAACTTTGAATGTGTCCCCAAGTGCAGTCGCAAAAACCATCAAGCGCTACGATGAAACTGGCTCACATGAGGACAGCCCCAGGAAAGGAAGACCAAGAGTCACCTCTGCTGCTGAGGATAAGTTCATCCGAGTCACCAGCCTCAGAAATTGCAAGTTAACAGCACCTAAGATTCGAGCCCAGATGAATGCTGCACAAGAAGGAGAGCGATGGAGTGCTGCGCCAGATGATCTGGCCTCCACAGTCACCTGACCTAAACCCAATCGAGATGGTTTGGGATGAGATGGACTGCAGAGTGAAGGTAAAAGGGCCAACAAGTGCTCAGCATCTCTGGGAACTCCTTCAAAACTGTTGGTAAACCATTTCAGGTGACTACTCCATGAAGCTCATCAAGAGAATGCCAAGAGTGTGCAAAGCAGTAATCAAAGCAAAGGATGGCTATTTTGAAGAATCTAAAACATAAACATTTTGAGTTATTTGACACTTTTTTGTTTACTACATAATTCCACGTGTTCATTCATAGTTTTGATTCCTCTAGTGAGAATTTACAATGTAAATAGTCATGAATATAAAGAAAAAACATTGAATGAGGAGGTGTGTCCAAACCTTTGACTGGTAGTGTACAAAATATGATCATAAGTCACAATTACATTCAGACTGTATAACATTGAACAATAGCCATTTGAAACTATCTAAAGAAATAAGATGATTTAGTTCAAAAGCACACTGTAAGTCATTCCACTTTCTGAGGGGCGCCGGCCTGAAAAGCGGTCTACCCCAATTCAGTCCTTAGATGAGGAATGTTTAAAATCAAGGACTCTTGTGAATGAGTGTGCAAATAACACGTTCTAAATGAGATAAAACTGGTGATATTGCCAGGTAAAATATGCAGCAGGCCCTTGTAGATAAAAATCATGCAGTGCTGTTCCCTCCTTACAGATAAAGATGGCCATCCAAGTTTGCCATAAAGAACACAGTAATAAAACGAAGTGCAGAATGATACACTGCCTCAAGGGGCTTAAAAGTTGAGAGAGCAGCATGCATGTTGATGACATCCGCATAATCTAGAACAGGTAAAAAAGTGGCCTGAACAAGTTGTTTTCTACAATTTGAAGTAAAACAAGCTCTTTTACAATAAAAGAAAGGTAATTTACGCTTCAGTTTTTTAGTAAGTTCAGAGATATACATTTTAAAAGATCCTATCCAGATGCCCAGATATTTGTAATTGGAAACCCTTTTAATAGGAGTCCCTTTCAATGTATAGATACTACTGTCTATCAGAGAAGAAGGTGACAATCTTGTGAATAACATGCATTTTGTCTGGGATTAAGTAGTAATTTGAGGTCAATCAGAGTTTGCTCTATAATATGAAAATCGGACTGTAGGTTTTTAAAGTCCGTGTAAAGGAAAAATAAATTTGTGTGATGAGTTTGTCATACCACAGAAACATGTGTCATTGACCACTGAGCCAAATTTGAAAGATTAAAAAAATTGCCAAGTATATAAAATTAGGTCTCAAAATCATGGAAAAAAAAGCACTTCTCTCTGCTGTGAAACGCTGGGGGCGTGTCAGTTAGAGGCGCTGGAGCCACGCCCACACAGGAGGGGAGCCGCCTCCGTGTACTGCAGGAGGACCTAACCTATTCTTTTTTTTTGTATGAAAATCTTTATTTAACATTTGCAAAAGTACAGACAATCAGATATAGCAGGCACTGAATGATAAGACAAGATACAAAATGAATAAAAAATATATCTCTTGATGAAATAATACATGTAATTGGAATAGAATAAAATAAATATGTATAAGGCATTTCTTATTTTGGGGTAAGTGAAAATGACTTTAAGTATTGTAGTGTCCGTTCACTTTTCTTATTTGGCATCAGTTTTAAGGTGTCTATGTAAAGAATAAACTCATTTGTGAAGACATTAAAGTTTGGGAGGGACTTGGAAAATTTACTCTTCTGGATGTGGAATTTACCTATTAAAATCATGAGGTTTATTGTAGAGCAAATTGATTTGTCATTATATTCGAATTTTGAAATAATATCTTTGGGTTTTATTGTTACATATTGTTTAGTTTTGTGGAGGACCTAACCTACAGCAACAATGGAAGCTACTAGCAGCGTCATCGATGGACCCAGCCGGACCGTTTGAGCCATCAGAGCCAGAAACTGACTCTGAGTCAGACACTGATAGTGCTCAGCCTCGTTCCTCACAGTCCATGTTTTACATTAGACACAAACATAACACCCCAGTCTTCATATAATTCCTTGTCATAGCTATATTGGTGCACATATAAATATAATATGTGGATTATCATTGTGCTGTCAGATGGACTCGGGACTCAGGGAATCAGGCCAAATCATGTCATGATTAAATGCAATAACATCTGCTAACATTACATGGGCATGACAGGATGCACGATGTAAAATCACCTTCAGGATTGGCACCTTCAGCAAAATGCATTTAATTGCCCGTGCACGTTGTGTCCGAGCCGGCGGGCGACACATTAACCAGGGTTCTCCCCAGACGGTGGAACAGCAGCGCTGCGACGCTATACTCATCCTCAATGTTAGCTGCTTTACAGTGGGTGTTTGTGGGCTGCAGCGATCTTGTAAAAATAAAAAAAAGCGCCCGCCTCTGGCGGTGACGAGCGTCCGACCGTTCCCTGGTTGATGGCGATAACGACCAGGATAACGACCTGGGGCCTCATTTATAAACGTTGCGTATGCACAAAAGAAGGCGTACGCCACTCTCTACGCACACCGCGGGGTTTATAAAAAGAGAACTTGACGGGAAAATGTGCGGTCCTCCACGCACACTCTGACCCATGCGTACCCACATTACTGGGGTAAGGAGAAACTGCGCCACTGATGGCAGAAGAAAGAAACGGGAAAACTGTGTGAAACTGATACTGATGGTGTAAAATAAATAGTAATTTTATCTCTCATGAACAGTTTATCTGCAAGAAATGGATAAAGAAAAAAAAATCTACAATGAATAAACAAACATAGTCCCTGGAGTGCACACAGGAAACATATGATTTAGGTTTACACTGATATCAATGCAGTTTAATATATTAATATCCTATACACCATATAGCGCATTTCGATTCATTTCCGTTTTCAATGCATAACGCATAAAACATTTTGTAACGGTGTTTTGTTGCCCTACAAATAAAGACTTAATTATCTTATATTTTTAGTCGGTTGGTAATTCTCACACGTGTAGCAGATATTAACTGATAGATGGTATATAAAGGCAAGTATTTACAATGCGTTATGGCGCACAATGGCTGCTTTGGCACTGTTGGAGGATGTGGCAAACGGAGGGATACGGAGATAGCGGAACTTCAGAGACCAGCAAGATCCACTGGCCAACAGTGAGGAGTGGCTGATGAGCCGTTTCCGACTCCCACGAGCTGTCCTGTGCGGTATTGGGCCCAGCGTTAGAGAGGAAAACCACGCAGAAACCACGCAGTGCCAGTCCCGCTTCAAGTGGTATAACTGGTTTGTCGCAGCAGTACATTTGCAGCATTGTCCGGTTTCCCAAATATAATCGGTGCCACTAACTGCACTCATGTTGCTATAAGAGCACCGAGTGAGAATGAATTGGGCCGCTATCGGTGTCCCCCTCCTCCGTCACACGTCACTCTGAAGGGATTCCCCGACGATCCCAGTCAGTTTTTCATCCAGCGAGGTGAGCTCCGGTTGGCCCGTTCACCTTTCGCTCTGCTTTCAGTCATGAATGAATATTAATTAGGGGCGTTTCTCTGAATATTTATGGGAAACTATGGGCGTGGTATGACCCGCACACAGGTGCGCCACATTTAGAGTGGAGTGTGATTTATAAAGGGAAATCGGCGTAGGACGTGCGTGCGCACTGTTTTATAAATCAGGATATTTTTGTGAGTACGCACTTTCTGTGTTTCGTGCGTACGCAACCTTTTGACGTCAATCCTACGCACAGTTTTATAAATGAGGCCCCAGGTCGGGCTCGGGCAGAGAATCTAAAGTCTGGCTGGTGGCGGGGATGAGAGCACCTGTTGTCGGCAGGACGGTTGCAGTGACGGTGACGGTACACGTCATGTTAATGACGTCGGTGTTTCCCCAGGTGTTCCCTGAAGGTGTTTCCCTTGTCTACCTAAACCGGCGGACAGTTTATAATCATATGGATGCTGTTATAATGTGTAGTGATTGAGATCCTGACCCACCAAACATCCTGGACAGTGACGGAGTGAAGTTTTTCGCGCTAAATTGCATAATTATACATAATCCCCATCAGTAAACAGGACGCTGTCTGGCTCTGTCACTCTCGGGAGGGAGGCTGTTTTCTGGGGGAAAGTTCCCTGAAGTCTCGGTCAGCAGAGCTGGCAGTCGCGGGTGTTTTATTTTCGTCACAAACACTCGGTGAGTTAAAGTCTTTGCCGGTGACAAACGCTGTTTTCTGAGCAGAAATGTGATGACGAGTCGGGAGGATAGGCAGAGGACGGTAAGGAGAACAGACGCTTCTCCACATACAGCTGTGGTATTTGTTTTCCTCAAATAAGTTGCTAATGACTGTTACAGTTACTATATTTTCGTCCGGTCATGTAACGTTGCTTTGTGGGACATTTCTCTGTATTTAGTTGAGTGAGGGACCTGAGCAGTTATCAGACTGTCAGACCGACACGCCCTCGCTCCGCGCCTCCGGATTATCCGTTCCCACTGGGACGGCTCACCAATACAAACGGCCCTGATACTACCGCCACATACCGCCAGTGGGACCCGCCGTCAGCGGGACGGAGAGGGTCGGCTGCGGTGGCGCGGCCACATTATGTCGGTGGGACCCGCTGTCAGCTGGAAGGAGAGTGTCGGCTGCAGCGGCGCGGCCACATTATGCCGGTGGGACCCGCCGTCAGCAGGACGGAGAGGGTCGGCTGCGGCCACATAAGGCCGGTGGCACCCTCCATCGAGGGTCGAGGGGGGTCTGGGGGCGGCCACATAAGGCCGTTGGCACTTGCTGTCGGCGGGAGGAGAGGATGCAAGCCAGGACGGAGAGGATCGGTTCGGCCCCAGTGAACAGCGTCAACGGACTCTGCAGAAATCCAGACATTACCTGGTGACAGTTGCTGAAACGATCAGGGGTAAAGTGTACACTGCAGAGACGGTGTTGGTGGTGATGTTTAACTCCCCACAGTAAGGTTAGCTCCTCTTGACAAAATCGATCCACCGTTTCTTTACGTTGTCATCTGAAGGAAACTTAAATAAGCTAACAGCGCCGTCACCCTGCACACTGTGGCATCCAGGAGCGATGAGGAGGAAATGTGACTGTTTAGCTGACTGGTTGGCTGGTTAGGTAGCTGCAAACTATTGTAAGCAATGCTATCCAAGACTGGAGAGCGAGTGGGAGAACCGCTGAAGCTGATGCGCTGCACGTATTTATACCACTTCTGCAGCAGGGCGGGGTTAATGCAAATCATGGCCGCGTTACCTAAGGCGGCCATGATTTGCATAAGCCCCCCCATGATTTCTGACCCACCCATTAAATCCTGAACACAGAAATGTTGAAAAACAGTTTGTGAGCCTAACTCCAAAATTAAATTCTAAATGGTCCAATGGCTTTTACATGTTTTAAGTAAACACATTTATGACCTGTTTAATGTGTTTAGAAGAAAATGGCTGATTTTGCTTTACACGGACTAGAGCTAGATCAGCAGAGGGGGCTAATGAATAGATGACAGTTTCATCGGCATACTGATGAATTGTAATTCTTAAATAAAATAGGGCCTAAGATAGATCCTTGAGGAACCCCTTTTGATTCACTTAAAAATTTGACTGATAACAATCAGCTAGCTCGGCTTGAAATCTGTCTGATAGATAGTTTTTGAACCAGTTAAGGGATTTCCTGTCAAAACAATTGTTTCAAGGCGCTTTAAAAGCAATGAGTGGTCCACTGTGTCAAATGCCTTAGACAGGTCAACAAAAATAGCAGCACAGACAGTTTATTACCGAAAGCATTGACAATATCATTGACAACTTTAGTTGTTGCTGTCAAAGTGTTGTGTGCAGATCTGTAGTCAGACTGATGAAGATTTAAAATGCTAAAAGTAGTTAAAAAGTGAATAAGACCTAATTGGCAATTAATAATGGTTGTTGTCTCCAATACCATTGCTGATGAAAATCTATCTGACGTGATTCAGGCAGAAGTGTTTGCAATCGAGGCGATGTATTAAAGTTGAATTCTTGTTATGTGAGTGTGTTGAGTTACACTTGCGGACTCCCTCGCTCATTCTCTGACTGTCTAATGAAATCTACAGTGACAGGTGACCAAATGAAATGCATCATTATCTAGAACAAAAGTCAATGTAAGCTGAATTAATGTTTGCCACCTGAAAAATAAGAAATAGGCTCTGTGTTCAAAGTGTTATCGTGCTAGGGTTAGCACGTTTTTGCAACTACATAAATTGAGCCGTTTTAGACTCAGAATAAGCAGGTGGAGGCTGGGGTGGTGGTGGCAAGCTTGCCGGCAGCGGCGATGTGCATGCAGCAGTGTTGAAGGAGAGATCAGTGAATGACGGCTTGGGTTTAAATGGACCGCCTAATTTGGAAGAGTGACTGTGGTTGGTCGGAGACTGGAGCTGATCTGATCAACTGGCTGTCAGCTGACTACAGCTGGGGCTTATGACTTCCGTGTCCTGCATGAATTTGCGCTGAGCTTCATGTAGTGAAAAGGAGCCATCACAAGAGGACAGCACGTACCATGTGGTGAATAGCTTTGTCTGCTATCCATGCTAATGCACTGTCACAGCCATAACATATTAGCATTAGTCTAACAGTGATTAAATGGAGCACCAAGTGCAGGCTACAAATTCTCATATCTACCAAAAGAGATGGTTTGGTTTCTTCCTTTTCTCTTTTTGTATGCATCATCTTTTTGGTTTTATAGGTTGAACATAAAATACTGCATCACAGTCAGGTGAAACTTTACATTATGTTCCATACTTCTTTATCCACTTGATACAATAAAATGCAAGTAATCTAAAATCTAAATTTGAGTTATGTTGCATGATTGCATCAATAATCAGCACAGAATATATTTGATGTTTGTCATGTGTTTTGATCTAAAACATAAAACCAGCGTATGCCAACAGCCAACCATTAATACCAAAAATGACCAGCAGGTGGCGCTATTTTCAATGCAAAAGTGTTTTGAGCACATAACTCCCACATAATATGTCGCACATTATTAAACCTTATATCTACGTATTCCCTGAATTAAAAAAAAATAGAAAAATGTATATAAGTGGTAATTAGGGACGTATATCGTTAGGATTTTATCGATACCGATAGATACTCCTTATCAGTACCGATACTTAACGATACTCTTATTGATACTACAACATGTAATTTTGTGTAAAAAAAATAAAGACTTTACAAGATGTCAAAAGATTCAACCTTCTTTTTATTACCACAAGGTAATAATAAAGCTGCAACAGAACAGAAGCTATGCAATTACGAATACTTCGCAACAGATGTCCAGGACTTCTATATCTAACGGATGCCGGAGCACAACGCTGTAATTCACCTGAATTTAGCACCGAGCAGGCAGGAAGTCAAGTACCTAAATAACAATATAACATCCGGTTACCGAAATTCGAGGTAAGCAACATCACCAAACACTTGGAGCATGCGCATAGTATGAAGCTGTATGAAGTATGCAGCCCGGCTAACGCTAAAGACTGCAGCGGCACCCGGTTTCATTTCTGCGACATCAAGTCAAGGGGTTTGTTGTTAAGTCTATAGTCATTACGGTTGGGTAGACGTTCGAAAAACCATCCATGTCAAAAACCGGTAAAAAATCATCATACTATATTTTTGTTTTTGTTTTTTTTAAGTACCGATAACAGTATTGTTTGTCCAGAATCCTGTACCTGTACCCTGGTACCGACCCAATTAGGAGCCGGTACTAAAAAGTACCGGTCCTCGGTATACATCCCTCGTTGTAATAGGTGGCGCTTTTATTGCCAAATGACGAAGGAACAGCTTGACTGTCTACACTTTTGATTGTACATTCGGGCTTTCTCCACCAGAGGGCAGTACTGCTTTGCTAATGGATACAAACTAGGGATCGACCGATATGGATTTTCTTAGGGCCGATGCCGATACTACTTTTGCTCCCTCAATTTATATCATAAACATTACACAATGATGATAACAAATGTTACAAGTCTCAATTTTTTAAAAAAGGAACATTTATTGAAATTAAAAAAGGTGAAGTAGAACAAGAACAAGTAAACAATATTTAACAAATATTAAAAACAGGTGAGTTAGAACAAGAACAAGTAAACACTATTTAATATTAAAAACAGGCAAGGTAGAACAAGTTAAAAAAAGTTTAGTGCTGCAAATACTAAAAATAAATATGTAAACATAATAAACATTCTGAAAATAAATTCTGAAAATAAATATTTAAGCACAAATAAAATAATGACACACAATTATCGCACACAGTAGCAAAGATAATCTCTAAGATCAGTTCAAACTCTTTACCCCACACAGAGGAGTTTCAAAGACATTATTGGTGATTTGTGGAAAAGAGAAATGTAAAAGATCACCACATAAGTTTGTGTTTTTAAAATGTCACTTGTGATATTACATGTATTAATGAGTTTAGGCTCCTGCTGATCAGTGTAATCAAAACAGAGGGCAGTCATTTCACACACCCCTCACTGAAAGCGTAATACACCCAGTTTAGGAGCTGCAGGTTATAGTGGAGGAAACAGAGACGCTCTGCATTTTCTCCCGTCAGCCTGTTCCTCTATTTGTCATATATCTGGCTGACCTTGCTGAATACCCTCTCACTGGGAACAGAGGAGGGGGGTGGACAGAGAAATTTTCTGGCGAGTGGTGCTAGAAGGTGCAAGCAGGATGCATTTTGTTTCCACCATTCAAGTAGTTAGCCCGTCTGTCGATCAACGGCTCCCGTAGGTATTGATCCAGCTGCTGAGTGAACTGCTGCTCCTCCTCATCATCAGTCTCCTCAGAGGTTGGTCTGTGTGCCCCCAGAAGGTTGGCATACATCTGTTCAAGCATGTCAGACGGACTAGTGTCTTCCTCCTCTTCTTCCTCCACCTTTATCCGTTTCGGATCTGGGCCTTGATCTTCTGAGGAAGCCCTTTTCTGTTTCTCAGCCTCAGACAGAGTGGCATGCTCTTCCTTTATCCAGTCTTTTGCATTGCTCAGTGCCTCTGGAGACAAGGCATGACCCCTGTAACGAGGATCTAGCAGTGTTGCAAGGACCAAGCATTTGGTCTGGTCTGCTTTTTCGAACCTTGCCTTTAAACTGTCCAGCATAGTGTCGCAGAGTGTTTTAATGCCCCTTGCTTTTGCACCCTCGACTTCAAGTATCATTTTTAGGACGGTGATGCTGGGAATTATGCACGATATTGATGAGTCTGATCTGCTCATTTCCAGTGTTACCTGTTCAAGAGAACTCAGTGTGTCAATCAAACCATTCTGCTCCAGCATGCTCTCCAACATGTGAAGAGTGGAGTTCCAGCGTGTTGGCACCGACTGGATTATTGTGTGCTGGGGGAGGTTAAGATCTCTGTAAATGTCCTTCAAATGCTGTTTGGCCAGTATCAAATAGTTAAAATGGGTAGCAGAAGACTTTAATTTTGCAACAATGTCCATCACTGCTCGCTGGCTGTTGATCCCATCATTCACCACAAGCTGATGTGTGTGAGCACTGCAGCTGAGCGGTGAGCATCATCCCTTTAACCATATTGGCGCCGCTGTCGCGAAGCACAAGCACGACTCTCTCTGTGTCAATGTCCCAATGCCTCAGCAGACTGAGGAACACCTCGCTGATGTGTTCACCTGTGTGAGAGCCATACATGGCTTTGACATTGAGGACAACTTGTTTCCTTTCTCAGTTACTGTTAATGAAATGACATGTCAGGCTCATTAGGAATTCTGTGTCCCCAGACCAACAATCTGTTGTGAATGACAAATAGGGGCCTGCATTTTCTAACGTGACCATCTCCTTGATTTTGTTTGCTATGTTTGTGTGAACACCATCCAAGAGGTCAGTGCAATAGTACTTTTCTGTTTTGAGGGAGTATCTTGGTTCCAGCAATGCCACCAACCTTTTAAAACCAACACCAGAGACAACCGTAAATGGCTGATTGTCTGTGGCAATCATCTCAATTATGGCAAGATCAGCTTTTTTGGACCTGGTGTCAGAATTACTCCATTTCCTTTGGGCATCGAACATCTGCACAAGATTAGGCTGTGTTGAACTTGCTGCAGAAGTAGAGGCTGCTGCTCTATCATCCTTTTCTTTTTGTGCTTCATTATAGGCCTCAAGGTGGTGACGCTTCAGGTGGCTCCACATATTTGTTGTATTTCTTTCTTTTTCCTTTTTCAGCCCCCATGCTCACGAACAAATTGCAGAGGTTGCAGCGAGCCTTTTCAGGAGTAGGCTCTGTGAAATGCTGCCACACTGGATTGGTTTTCTGCTCTGCCATTTCTTTAAAAAGAATAACAAAAACACAGATATGTGTCAATCTTGTGCAATCATCTTACATTCATATCACCCATATTATGTGTGCACCATATGGATGGGTGGCTAATATGGTTAACTGTGCAAGGGTAAAAGGCTTCCACATCTACAACACAGACTTGATGATGCATTGCTTTCTGACATTATCAGACATATCAATCAATCAATGTTTATTTGTATGGCACTTTTCATACATAGGAGTAGCTCAAAGTGCCTTACAGAAATTAAAAACAACAGAAAAGAGAAACAGCAAATAAAATCAAGAAATTTAAAAGAACCCAACCCTCCCACCACCACAGACATGTACAGAGAGATACACAAATACGTACACACACAAACACACACTCACACATACGCACGCAGACACACAGACACTCACACCCACACATACACTAGCTGTCTCTGGAGAGACATGGCTGGGCAGTGAGACCTATGGGGGGGGGTCAACCACACTGAGAGCGATCCCGGTCCAAGGCCGCAGGGAGCGCCGCCACAGGGACCACCCCAACCCGGGCAGACAGGGGGCCCCACACCACGGTGCGGAGCCCTCTAGTCCCCCGGGTTGAAACGGCCCAAGAGACAGCACCCCCAACGGCCAGACCAGAGACAACTCCCAGTCTGGCAGGCCCCCTTGAGGAAACACAGGAGATTAAAAACTGACAGTCTAAAAACAGTGTTTTTAGCCCTTATGCTTCTTGCTTTATTTTACTGAGGACTAAAAACCTAAAAGCATAGCGGCTAAAAACACAAGTAAAAAGGAATTAGAAAGAATAACAACAATAAATAAAAATTGAGTAAAAGCCTGGTTAAAAAGGTGGGTCTTGAGCCTCTTTTTAAAAACCTCAACAGTATATATAATCAATATATAATCAGGTCTTCACAAAATGTCTTTTGTCAACACATTTAAATAATTTAAGAAAACAAACAATAAATAAATTATAGCTGCTGCGCAGCGATGGGTCCGGTCCGGGCTATTTTTGGCAAATTTAGGCAATTCTGAGCAACAAACAGGAGAATAGGAAGACAAGACAGTTGACAACAATGTTCATTTTGGACCACTTGAGGCTTGAACTCACAACTTCTGGAACCAAAGATGTCATCTATCGCTCTGAGCTAATTGGCAAGTGGCAATACAGCAGTGGCTTCACAAATTGAGTAAGCCATTCACTGTTGTGCAGGCAGATTTGAAACCACTGTAAAAAATTCAGTGATCAAGACAAAAATCTGAAATTACACATATTGCAGCATAGAGATGTTGGTAATTTGTTTTTTTGAAATGATTAATTTGCTCCATAAGTGAATAACTGATGTTTAAAAATGATGCTTGCATTGACTGCAATTATTCACATTAGAGCAGAATTCAAAATGTTCTCAAAAGTTCAGTTTTTTAGGTAAAATTCTGATATTTGTCCAACATCATCTACCATGACTCTAAATAATGTTCATGAACATTGAAGATTTATTTATCAATTTGCAGGTTACAGTAGTGATCACAGTCAAACATGTTCATGCACTGTAGGCAAAATTGTGGGAGGAGATTTTATAGGTTTTTATAAGTTTTACAGTTTGAAAAAAAACAGAGTGATGGCCTTCATAATTTTGAATAGGTTTAAATGTACAAAAGTTTCTTTAGTATTTGGGGCTACAGTTTGATGAAAGTGTAAAGTTCTAGCAGGTTGATTTCTTAAGAATTTTCGATGTTTTGAACTTTAGATGCTTGCTGTAGCGCCACCATCAGGACTATTGGCTTGGATTTACAGCTGAGGTAATCTGGGATGAGACTGGACCTTTATGCAAATTTTGGTTAGCTTTCACCCACGGTCCAGTCCAAGCTATTTGTTTTTATTTCATTTAGAGCAGTGTTTTTCAACCCTGTTCATCGGGGAACACTGTCCTGCATGTTTTAGATGTTTCCTGCTCCAACACACCTGATTTAAATTATCGGCCAATCATCAAGCTCTGCAGAAGCCTGACGAGGAGGCAATCATTTGAATCAGGTGTGTTGGAGCAGGAAACATATTAAACATGCAGGGCAGAGTTCCCTGAGGAACAGGTTGAAAAACACTGATTTAGAGGCTTGCTGTGATGCCACCATCAGGACAATTGTCTTGTGTTTCATGTTGAAGACATCTGACAGTTTGATCTGTCATCATCATTATCATGATCCTTGCCAGGTCTCAAACCAACAACCTCTGACTCCAAGAACCAGCTCCTAACTCACTGAGCTAATTGGCTGGTAGTGAGACCTGCTGTGTAGCTTCAGTTGTGGACTCAGGGAGTCACTGTCCGAGCAGCTGTCATCAAGGCAGATTTCAAAAATGGTCAAAATGTCAGAAATTCTGTTACCTGAACAAAAATCTGACAATACATAAATTGTATCTTTACAGCATGGTAATGTTGGTGATTTGTTTTTAACTCTAAGTGTTTTGCTTCATAAAAGAAAATTTGATGTTTAAAAATGCCATTCTTATATTGACTCCAGTTGTTCCCATGAGAGCAGAATTCAAAATGTTCTCAAAAAATTCAGTTTTTGAGATAAAATTCTGATATTTGCCGAACTTCATCAACCATGACTCCAAAATATTCTAAATTTTTTTCAGGAAGACTGAAAATGTATTTAGCAAGAATTTGATAGTATATGTTTACAGTACTGTTTACAGTCAAACATTTTGATGCACTGTAGGCTTAATTTTTGATAAATCAAAAATCCGAGAAACAAGTTTTGTGGAGG
>CAEMYA010001159.1:143969-162855 GCA_903131615.1 Diplodus sargus
TACCCCCATTCTAATCACAGTGATCAGAGGGTCATATTTTTTATGCCACATTATAGCCACACCACCAGCAATTCTGCCACGCACAATTCCCAAGCTCAGGTCCGTTGTTGACTCCCCTGCCCCATGAAAGTTGCAACTGACAGAGTTAAGCTTGTCCAGATCCTGTTTGGCAAGAAAAGTTTCTTGTATACAGAGAATGTCAGTGTCCTCAAGGAGTTTGTCAATAACAAGGCGTCGTGCCTTGTCTGCAGCAGACTGCCCCAAACGCAATCCACGTGTGTTATATGACACAACTCTCATTAAGAAATACACACAGTCATTTACTCAACGTCAGAGGCCTCAGGCTCCTTCACCATGGCCCTTACTGTGGCAAGAGTGGCCCTGGGTTTACGCACCTCGTAAAAACGCCGCACAAAAGCACCCTCTGGCCACAAATCGGGCTCATACATTTCCTTCACGTCTTTACATTTCGCGGTAATTTTGAAGGAGCTGAATCGGCTATGTGCGGAGTCCATCTTTACACAGGTTACATCGCGACATAGCTTGTCTTTCAGATAATTTCTCAGAGTGTCAGCATCTAAGTCAGGCTTGAACTTCGTGGCAAACACACTCACCAACTTAGTCTTCACAGTCTGGATGTTGCCACCAGGACCAGTCCCGACAACACCGCTTTTCTTGCCCCGCCGAGAGGAATCCGATCTGGGCTTGGGCTGCACTAGTGCACCCGCAGCTTGAAGACGGCGTCTACCCCCCTTAGCCACGGTGCTCCATGTCGGTGACGCTGGAGCGCCACGCCGGTCACTGGTCCCCTCCGCTGTACTCCCTGCAGCTCCGTGGCACTCATCGCTGGTCGGACCGCTCACACCAGGCTGCCTCTGAGCCGACGCTCCATTACCTGGTCGCTCAACACCACTCCCGTTAATTGTGACCTGATTAGAGGTCCTCCTTTCAATCCGGGAAGCAGGAGCTTGTTGCTCAACCGCACACAGACGCTGGTTAAGATCCACTGTCATAGCACGGAGCCCATCTGAGACTTCGGCCTGCACCGACATACTCTGCCTCATAACATGTCTGCACTTAGTCTCTCTAATTTAGCGAGCAGGCATGACACATCAATACTGTTAAAAGACACAGGTGGCAGTTCATCTAGATGGTGTGACACAAATCGAGGGATCTTATCTCCAAACTCATTAAGTAGTCCAAGGCAACTTTTGACGCTACTCGCATCCTTTTGCTCCCCTCTAAAGTGAGTGAAGCGCTGTGAAGATCCTGGGCAGAGTTCAAACAAAGCTTTCCTTGAACACGCGATCCACTCAGACGAGAAATGGCTTGTAGCCAACAACACCAGCTCATCTTGGCTCATTGTCTTCATTTTAATGACTAGAAAATTTAAAAACTCATCCTCCATGATGATATTGTCGTCAGCAGACGTAAATATCTCAGGTTTTGGTGTATCTTACATCTTCATGTTAACCCATTCAGCTACAACTGTTTGCTTCAGCTATGGACTTTGTAGCTTTGCTTTGTAGCTTTGCCATAATCAGCAATGACTTATGACGTTCCAGGAACAACAGCAACAAGGTGATATCAGATCATGCTTCTGACCATTTGAATAGTTTGATAAAATATCAAAGGCTAAAGATTGATAAGAGGATCAATACCCATATCTCTGTGTAATGTATAGAGCTTTTTACACGCACTAGCTAATAATTGGCAGATGCAACAAGACACCGTGACTGCAAAGCCTCCTACTATTAGGTCGATTTAGAGACCTATACCATGACCATGCTCACTGACTATATCTGGCAACTCACACTCTAGTAGAAGATGCAAAAACAGCCCTGGATGGGTAGATAAATTAAATATAGTTCCAACACCCCTACTAAAAAAACCAGCTTAGACCAGCTTAGGCTGGTTGATGGTTTTAGCTGGTTTAACAAGCTGGTTGATGGTTTTAGCTGGTCTTAGCTGGTGGGTTTAGATGGTTTTAGCTGGTTCAATAGGCTGGTTGATGGTTTTAGCGCTGGTCTTAGCTGGTGGGTTTAGATGGTTTTAGCTGGTTCAATAGGCTGGTTGATGGTTTTAGCTGGTCTTAGTGGTTTAGCTGGTGGATGGTTTTAGATGGTCTTAGCTGGTAGAATAGGGTGGTGGATGGTTTTAGCTGGTCTTAGCTGGTGGGTTTAGATGGTTTTATCTGGTTCAGTAGGCTGGTTGGTGGTTTTAGCTGGTTGAGGGTGTAGAAGCTGGTTGAATAGGCTGGTTGATGGTTTTAGACGGTGTTCAATGTACACTTATCAGCAGGAAATAAATTATGTGTGCATGGGTTAGGGATGGGGAATGACAGTCAGTGTGTTGTGTTTAAATTGAAATGTACAATGTGACTTTGCTGCTGTAGCAAGTGGTCAGATCGGGCATGGTGAAATTATTTTATCTACTGTATTCATGTAAGGCACTGTGTGCAATCATTTCATCTTTTGCTGTAAGTTTTCTTTATGCAGGGCTTAGTGCAATCATCTCAGGGCATTGTGCCACATATTTTTTTGCAATCTCCAGGTATCTGTAGGTGTGCAGGCGATATGGTAATGTGTTGAATGAATGACTTGTCATGACATGTATTTCTCTCTCTCACACACACACACACCCACACACACAGTTTCTCTGTTGATTGTATTTTTCTTAAGAAGCTCGGGGAGGTTTTGAAACAAATGTGCTCTGCAATTCATATTTATTTGTCATCTCGTATTTATAAATTATATTTCATCAGTCAATTTTGACCTGGGGATATCCTGGCTAATGGTTGACATATACCAGTCAGTGGTTATCCAAAAATAACTAGTTATTTCTGCTTATTTGATTCAAAAACATGGTAGAATTTCATGTAAATAAGTATTTATTGTTCATAAATTAAGCATAATAGAAAGAATAAGAGGTGTAAAAGAAGTTTAAAATATGTGGTAATGAGTTGAATGAAGTTGGTTAAAAATATGTAACACAGAATGGGTTGATCATTTTACACTGTAGTCAAAATAATTCATAATTCTTCCTTTTTTTACTCAGAAATTAGGTATAATTTCATGGAAATGAGGTATATTGTACCATATATTACATCAAATGAATGTACAATTTGTGGTAATGTGTTGGAAACAAGTGGACTAAAAGGTGTAACAGAATTGTGTTATCATTTTATACGTCATGCTTTATAAAACAGTCAAACAAAGACCGGGTCAATTTGACCCGGGAGGACAACAGGTGTGACTATTTGCTCTCATTCAAAAAAATGAAATGGTTTTTAAAAAATTCCTGACTAAACTTTGACATATACCAGTCTGTGATATTCCACCGACTTTTGTACCTGTTATCATAACCATAGGGAAAATAATTCAGAATTTCTCCTTGCTCGTGTTGCTCTCACACAAGTCTGCGTGATCACGTAGGCGCCATACGTCATCACGGAGCTGTGCAGACGCCAGATTAGAGAATTGATCGCGGCAGCTGGTCGGATGTGCGCACTGGTAATGTGGCGATATGTATGCATATACGGACGGCTTTAAAACTATAATTCCTGTGAATCACATTAAGTCTTTTAATCCAGAAAAACACCGTGGGGATATATTGTATCAGATCCTTTGGGAGGGGAATTACTATTACGGCCAGGTGTTGCTGATAAAAGGTAAACACATTAGCATGTAGCCACATAACATTAGCTAACGTTAGCTGTAGCTAGTTAGCTAACAGTTAGGTTCACGTCACAGTGCAGAGACTTGGCGGTTTTCCAAGTGATATAAGTTATCCAGAAACACAGGCGTCTTCTTCTTCCTCCTCCTCTGATGACGGACGTGACTGCAGACCAGCTGCAGATGCTCCTCTGTCCCTCAAGTCCCCTTGCACAGTCTCAGGTTGCTTTGAGGGACAGAGGAGCGTCTGCAGTCACGTCTGTCATCAGAGGGGTCAAAAATTGTCGTAATCCTCTGAATAAAATAGGTTAATACCTCTTATCAATCCCTGTTCATTGTTGAGAAACTGAAATGTAAATATAACTAGATAAGGCAAATATTTAATTTATCAATTAAATTTACCAAAACCTAGCTAAAACCACCAAACCATCAAACCAGCTAAAACCAGCTTAACCAGCCTAAGCTGGTCTAAGCTGTTTTTTTTAGTAGGGACATAAAACCAAAAGTCACAGACCACCTGTTTTTCATTTGTGTTCATGTACATGAAGTTCAAACATATAAAAGTTGGCTTTGGAGGGGGTAATTAGTGATTTTGAGTGACTGAGTGATCAGTCTCCAGCTCTGTGCCTAAAACAAGACTATGATACCTTGGCATAACTGGAATAACAAATACTAAAATATTATGTAGTAGAACAAGAACTATAGTCACCAGGACAGTCATCAGTAATGTGAACTGAAGCAGAGTTCACATTACTGTATGTAAGTGTATTGGATCAAAAAATAGGTCTTTTGTTTGTCATCTCTTTCCAAAATGTTGAATTGTTCAAAACCAAATTTCACCAACTGCCCACACGGACTCACACCAAAGAAACAGTATCAGCAAACAGATGTGGATATTTTAGTCTATAAAAACCTACAATGGTGGCAGAAAACTTGAGCCAGATAAGCATTCAAACAGGCTGGGTTTTCACTACTTGGGCAGATAAGGCAGTGACTAGCAAACGGTTTCCAAGGGGTTTGTCACTCCCTTAAGACACACACCCACAGACCAGACTGTATACGGTACATTGGCTCAGCGGGCTTTAGCTGTTCAACAGTATGTTCAAAACCAGACACTATATAAATATATGTTCAACAATCAAAAGTATACTACCCTGGTCTTAGTATTGTGATTCATCCAACATCCAACATAGATATCTATAATTGGAGTTTGCAGCAATACAGCTATCTCAAGCTATAAAAGTTAGCATGCATCACCGTGAAGGACATCCACCTCCTAATAAATAAAATGCAATAGAGATGGCTCTTAAATGTCTAAATGCCACACTGCAATGAACATGTTTACAGGCCTGTAAAGCAATCCTAACTCCCAGGGTAATCTTTATTGCAGCCGCCTGCTTTCAGTGAGAGCACACCATGTGGTTCAAGTGTGCAATCCACTAACCTCTACTATTAATATCTCTACTGAGCACGAAGGAAGGGGAGTCATCTTTAAAACAGTGCTGGAAGAGTTTGACCCAAAGGTAGAAGGGGTGATAGTGGTGGCACAAGCCTTAGAGCGGAAAAAAAAAAAAAAAAGATATATGTGTGGAAAAATGGTGCTAAAGAAAGTAATTGCAGCGCAGTGAGATTGGTGATGCCAGGTTTATCCACATGTCAAGGCATCCCTCGTGTAGGAAGCAAAAAGGAAAGTCTTGCTGTATATCATTCACTTTATTGTGATGCAAGACTTTCCTCATTCGCATTCAACAGTCACACAGATTTTTATTTATAAAGAAGCCAAGCCTTAAAATACCGTATGCAGGTAAGAATTTATGGTACAATGTTTTTTCCTTCATTTTGTAAGATTCCCAAAAAGGACCTTGGCCCAGAGACAATGGAGATTCAGTCATTATCTACTCACCCCCATGCCAGTAGAGGAGAAGGTTGGGTGAAATTTTCCTAATCCACTGACCACGTTTTGACACCCACCCATACGGTCATGCTCGTTGACTCCCACAGATGGGGACTGTGCTACAGCTACAGTGAAGATTTCACTTAATAAAGAGTGTAAATAACTCTTTTAAAATCTATTTGGGATCTCGATTCTGACTGAGCTGTAAGGAGCCCTGTTGTGTGTTTTGTAGAGCTGTTTTCTTACATTTTAAGATGTTCCCATCTTCTTTAGTTGTTTATGCTGCAACACTGTTTCGCTGTGAACCTCCAGAAATGTTTTGTTGACTACACTTCACCTGATCTGCATTGATGGATAGATAATGACTTAAGTCAAAGCTTTAGGTGAGCTGTTCATTTTACATGGGCACATATCATTTCCATTGTTTTATGTCTACTCCATCACAACACAACCCACAGTTCAATCATCTGAAGGAACTGATGCCCTCCAAATATATGCATTTAACTGCTACAGAATTATTTATATTCGTGTTTTCTGATCTGCCACCTCTAAGTTAGGTCTTGGTGGTGTGATGGCAACTTGGAGAAGGTTACAGAAATATTTTGGTCATGGTTTAGGCTAGGAGACAGTATGTAAACAGCAGTCTCCGTTGTTAGAGTTGCCAGTTTGCTTGTCAGGAAATCATTTAAAATACAAATGACACTCCTAGACAAATCAGACTTGGTTACTGAAAATAAATGCTACTGGTACAATGAGTCTGATCGTTTAAAGGCTGCAGCTGGATAATATAAGATGAATTATAAACATGACTATGCATATGAAGAGGAAACATATTTATTTTTCATTAGTGAGTCAGAGGACAGGAACATCCTCAATGACGGCAGATTCCTGTCAATTTGAGAGTAGATATAATTACTATTAAAGCTGCAAGCAGCAATGAACGGGTCCTCTCTCCACGCATGTTTGTGCATCTCATACCGAATTTCGTTAATGTATGTGCATGCAGGAAGTGTGATTGAATGATATGAGGCTTACTTCCTGTGTCCAGTGGGTGGCGCTACGGATATGACACAGTATGATGCACCGACGTATTCAGGGCGACACCCTCTACGTGTTTGAGCAATTTGGTTGAGATGGAAATTGTATGTTGAAGTTATAAGGAATTGACGGTTTATGGCGAATCATCAAAATGGACGGCACTGCCCTGCCCACCAGGTATGACGGAGGTGAAAGCTTTTGATAACTTTTCGTCTTCAATGTCTGAGGATGATACTGACAGAGTGTGACGTCTGTGGTGTTAAATCTGTAGGAGACGTTCGTAAAAGTATAAGGCATAGAAATGGGAAAATTCAAGGCAAAAATCAAAATGGCCAACTTCCTGTTGTACTGAGAGTATGGGTCCAAGAGGTTTTTTTGTGCGTCTGGTCATGATACGTATGCATATCGAATTTCGTTAATGGATGTGCATGTAGGAGGCAGGGCATTACAGTAGGTGGTGCTGTAGAGTCCCATGGCCACACCCACACCCAAATACAATGCAGTATCACAATTTTCGCCAGATGTGACATATATTCCAAATGTGGTGACTTTTGGGGTATGTTCAGGACTCCAAAACTGCAGTCAGAGTGGGAGAATGAAAAGAAAAATGAAAGCTGCAATCAGCGATGAACGGGCCCTCACAGTCCATGCATGTCATGGCATGGACTGCCACGCTGCTGTCGGGGCTTATTCATGCAAGACCTTCCATTGAGGAAGCTAGTCCTTTCTAATTTGGTTGCCTAGTCCTGCCGGTATTAAATAATGTACACTGAAGTCAGAAGAACTCCCTGCAATCTACATAAAGAACAAATAATGAGAGGACAACACTGTGTGGCCCTACAGACTCGTAAACAGAGGTTTGTATCCATTAGCAAGGCAGCACTGCCCGCTGGTGGAGAAAGCCTGAATGTACAATCAAAAGTGTAGGCAGTCAAGCCGTTCTTTCGTCATTTGGCAATGAAAGCGCCACCTATTGGCCGATTTGTGCCGAATTTTGCACAAACCCTCATGGAACACAATTAGCAAAAGTTTAGTGGTAAGGGGACTGTATTTCGTCAAGATATGCAAGACTGTCTATTTTGACCACAATGTGCAGGAAATTGTTGTTTTATATCTTGGGCATTTTTTGGACTATCTCAATTCTTTGGAGTGTCCACAGATGCTACATGCAAAGTTTGGTGCAGATCGGTCAAATGGCCTAGAAGGAGTTGGAAAATTCATTGTTTCAAAAAGTTCATTTTTGGTGTGTAAGTTACAGGGGCAAGTCTATACCCCCCCCTATGAATTCCAGTGACATAAGTGTTATGGTGTGAACATAGTGCCAAATATTTAATTAGACTTAGACTGCCACCAGAGCGCCACCTAGTGGCGGATTGGTAACACCTTTGTCAGCTGTCCTCAGGAGAGCATTGGAAATGATTGTACCAAGTTTTGTCTTAATCCGACCAACCCTGCTCTTTGAGATGGCTGCTGAGCAAGAGGCTCAGAGACTGTGTACCTTAAGCACAGCGCATCGTTGTCATTGCTAACAGTATCCAGCAACACAACACCTCCAACAGCCACAGTAACCATTTTTTTTTCTTCTTGTCAGAGCATTTGATTTATTTGCTTTCAACATGTTAAGAGTTTTTCCACAAATAAAACAAAAACTTCTTATGGAATAACTTATCAACCCCAGCCTTAACATTTGAAGGCAGGAAAGGAAATGACGAGACAGTAACCCGGGAATTCCACTGGTTGGCTGCACTTTGCGGAATGGCTCCACTAAGGTTTTGCCGTCGTCTGTCATCCCCCACCGGCCCCGTTTTGAGTAAAACACAGTGCAGCACTGCCAGACAGCTGGAGTTTAGGAGTTCCAGCGATAATTACAGAGTCACGCGTGACCTCACTTATAGGTTTGTGTTATAAACACAACAAGAAGTGTTCTCAACTGGAGGATTAGAGGAAGTGCTTGGATTTTTTCTCTTTTCTGAGATGTTTGCTCTGGTTGTTTTATTATGAAATTAACCAGATGTTATGTTGTTGTTTTGGTGTCTGACTTCCTGTCTGCTCTGTGCTGAATTTGGTAGAAATAGAGGCCTTGTGTATCTGCTATGGAAGGGTTCCGACTGCCGGAGCTGCAACGGAGTACAACGCAGCAGAGCCAGTAGAAGTCAGAGCGGAGACGGGCTGAATTTAGGGGTAGAACAAATGAGATGCATGTACTCATTTTAATGTATACAAGGCCTACCATTCTCCTCTTCAGTTTTACATTTTGGGTATACTCTAATTGATTTTTTCTTTAAATTTCAGCATGTGTGTAGGAACATGCCCTCGTCGTTTATGCCACAAGGAGATGCATCTGCATGTCCGTGTCCGTTTCACCTATCACCTAATTCCCTGCCACCTCATCATGACCTGGCTCCTTTTTCCCCTTCTCCCTGCACTTCACTAGTTAGAAGACACCATGTGACATGCAATAAACATGTTGCTTGCGGGAAGAGACTGCTTGCTGAATTCACGAGTGGAATCACCGGACTCCCTCCAGTCACCTATTATATTAAAAAACTGTGGCTTACAAACAAAAGCCCATCTGTGGACTAAATATTCCTTCACCCAACTTCCTGTCCGAGAACAAGAGCCATGTGTTAAGGATACCCTCCAGCATCTGACTGTCCCATGCTACCGTGAAATCAATAGTCATAAAAGAGAATCATAAAAATCTCCATACTAACAAGAGAAGTGGAGAGAGTCCTGATCTTTTTCCTAATCCAAGAAAGATGCCAAGACTTAGTCTTATCCTTTCTTTAACAATATATTCTTCCACAGCAGGACCAGATCTACATTTTGATATGTATTTTATCTTCCTGATGTAATCCTAACCCAAGTTACTAATTTTTGATTTTAAGCGTCTGGTGTAGCCACAGTGCCACCTCCCGGTAAGTTTTGGTATAGTTCCAATAGGACTTTCTTAAGTAATGTAATCCACAATTAATGTTTATCTATACTTTCTTTTACCTCCAACATATGTTTTGAAGTATAAGTCATAACTATGTGAAACAGGTTTGAGCCATCAATGCTGGCGGAGGTTATGTATCCGTGTGTTGCATGTATTATAACTGATAATTCCTTTTTCCTATTAAGCAATTCCGTTTATTTCCTTTTGTTCATGTAACCAAAAGTTTTATGTAAAAACCCCATGGTGGATTTAGGTGAACAGTCAATCGCGATCTTAAAACTTACAGAAGGATAGTTTAGTCCGTGATTTGATCAGTAAGCATGGCCTGGAGGGAGAGACGTGACCCATCTCTCTTACTTTTTACTCTCTCACTCGTTCTTACACTTTTTACTCCCTTACGCGCTTACTTTGTTCCGCACTTTTTCTTATATTTTACTCATGCAGGTTATTGCTTTTTCGCTCTGGCTTGTTTTAGGCGTCTTTACTTTGTTTTAACGCCGCCTAACTCTTTTATTTTTCAACATTGAATTTTGTACTTTGTTTATTTTTGAGGCTCCGAGACTTTGTAATCTCCGGAGATTTAAATTTATACGGCTTTTCTTCAAGTGACGTGCCGTTATTTTGAGAATACCTTTATTTTTGAAACTTAAGCAAGGACGAAATTAATTCAGTTTTCCTTTTTATATTGTTAAAGTATTGTGTTAAGTTCAGAAGAAGCCATTTTTGTTTGTTTTCATATCTAGTAACTAAGGACGTCACGCCCGGCCAGCGTTGCATCCTCCAGTTATTTTTGACGAGAAGTTAAATCCGTTAAGGAGTCGAAGTTGAATTGTCACCACTCCAAAGAGACTCTGATTTAAGACACTGTGCGTACATCAAAATCAGGTACAGAAATCGAACTGTTCAAGAAACCGGAACAGCATCTCCAGCCGACCAGAAAAGTCGACATCCAGCCAGGACCGACCGCCCGCTGCGCACTCAAACGGGAATCCCGTTGGTCAGGTGAACTACGTCATCGGGGAAGCCGCTGCGTCACAAGCCTGCGGCCAAACAGCTGCCGCAGTTGCAGCCACAGGACCAGAGGGACGCTCCGTGGACCTCTTCTGCTACAAACAAGTAGGCTGACATCTCTGCAAACAGCTGGAGTCACAAAGATCAGAGTTTGGTGTCTCTCTAAAGCTTCAACTTCCCCCCTTTAAACTCAAGGAAATTTCGCATAGCGTCCCATTAGAATAGATAGATTACTCCCGTGATTTTATGAAGTAACGGATCGTTACACTAAAATCCCCCATCGGTTAGAAATCAGCTGTTCAATAATTCACTCCCACAATCTTCACATTTTCTGTTATTTGTTGTTACCCGTTTGCATTATTATCCCATATTATTCACCCTGCTTTTATTTAGTTAATAAACATATACAATCATATGTCGGTGTCTGTGCACGTTTAATTTGATGTGGGAAATCGATGGGATCGTGGAAAGACTTCACTACTTCAGAATAGGAGATCAAATATACATTTGAAAGTTAACAGAGTGATTAAATTGATTCCAACTGTTCAAGCCAGACTTGTAGGATTGGGTTCTGAATAACGGGAAGGACGTTATTCAATAAATCAACAGGAAGGTGGTGCCCCGTCTAAAGTGTTATTAATTGCCAGTAATTAATTATCTTATTATCAAGGTAGTGTCTCCTACATGTGTGAAATGTATTTTTTACACGTGAGAGGGAAAATGTTTCAATTCCTTCTGCCAGATTTGGGGGGTTCTTTGATTCTCCTTCATGACTACCACTTACGTCTCAGCTTTCGGCGGTGCTTAGACATTCCACCTCTATCTCAGTTCGTCCGACACCATCTTGGCTCCATTTACACAGAAAGCACTCTGAGCTTGGTGAAGCTGGTGCTGTTTTTATCACCTTGCTTGCTCATTGTTGTGGGAAAGCTCACAGAAAGTAAGTAAGTGACATGACAACACACAAAAACGCAGATAAAACAAAAGGGAGGGATAAATGAAAGCGGCACAACAGATGAGAAAATAAACAAGGAAATCTATAAAACGGCTTGCCTGTAGCGGTGGGTTTTGAGCAGCTGCTTAAAACTGTCCACAGATTCAGTGAATCTAAGTGAATGGGGAAGACTATTCCACAATGTTGGGGCTAAAACCGCAAAGGCACGGTCACCTTTAGTTTTATGAGTAGAGCGTGGAACAGATAAAAGGCTGTGGAGCAGAATGAGGAACAGGGAGATCTGAAATGTAACTGGGGGCAAGGTCATGAAGTGCCTTATATGTAATCAGTAAGAACTTATAATTGATTCTAAATTTGACAGGAAGCTAATGAAGGGATGCAAGAAAAGGAGTATTATGGGATCGACGACTGGTTCTCGTTAAAAAAGAAAGCACATTTGGATTTAAATGTGCCCACATTTGCTCATCCTTGGCTGAATGTTCCGCTGCCGTTTACTGGCAATGAATGGTCATCCCATTTGTGTAATTACATCTAAAAGCACACTTGCCTCCTCATTGGATGAACAGAAATATGAGGTCCCGAATTTGCCGACAGCAAGCTTTTTGCTGTAGGAACTAATAAGATAAGAGAGTTGTTGGCGCAAAATCAAAAGTGACATCAACTGATAAAGGAAGATGCATCCCTCCTGGGAGCTGTAAAAAAAAAAAATCAGATGGCAACATCGGGAGGTTAAATAGCGCTGTTGCTTGTCAAACTGCACCCATGAGCAGATGGTGGGATCAAAAACTTCAAGATGCAGAGATGAAAGCGTAGCCAAGGTGAGAGGATTTTCATGAGTAGGATGGGATGTGGAATCCAGAGAGAAAACAGCAAGGTGGTTGTGTGTGTGTGTGTGTGTGTGTGTGTGTGTGTGTGTGTGTGTTTGTGGTCATAGCATACGCGTTCCCTCGGCCCCTTGGGCTTGGCCCCCAATTCATTTATCTGTATTAGTTCATGTTCTGTGCTGCCACCTACCGGGCACAGGTGATGCAGTCATGCACACTCTGCAACACATGCTTCAATTGAGCTCAGGCAGGCAAGACGAGCACTGCTCGATGCATGAATCTGTTGGAGGCTTCTCTGTCACGCGGAGAATTTTTTTATCGGGTTAGCTAAACACACTAATTAGCAGCATATAGCTCTGTTCTGCAATTGGCTTGTAACTTGTAGTTAATGTGTTACAGTTAAGCTATTTTTACAAAGTACAGTGTCTGCATGGACATAGATAAAGCGTGTGTGTATAATATGTAATTTTGATATGAAGTACTCTGTCTTATCCTAATTGTTAGCTGCAAGTTTTAAAATTTATCAGACCACATTCCACATAAATTGTGTGACATTTGAAATTAATTTTTCTTTCAAAGCTTGTCTAATAGTTTCACACACACACACACAAAAAAACCAAACTTAAAACTTAAACTTAAAGAAGCTCTACTCTAGTTTGTTCCTTCTCTTCAGTGTCACTTACACTGCCTGACCCAAAAAAAAGTCACCACCTGGATTTAACTGAGCAAATAGGTAAGAGCCTCCTATTGGATAATTATTGCATGGGCAATTATCTTTCATCTGGCAACAAGTTATATAACCCCAACTGATGCAATGAGTAGCTTCTCATTTCTTAAACAACCATGTCGAAAGACACATCCCGTGGTCGTGGAAAAGATGTTAGTCCGTTTGAGAAGGGTCAAATCACTGGCATGCATCAAGCAGAGAACACATCTAAGGAGATTGCAGAAACTACTTAAATTGTGTTAAGACCTGTCCAATGCATTATTAAAAACTGGAAGGATAGTGGGGATCCATCATCTTCGAGGGAGAAATGTGGTGGGAAAGAAATCCTGAAGTTTTGTGAAATCATATTGTAGAAAAATAACATTAGAACGCAAGGCTTTTTTAATAATGAAAGTAAGAGCATTTCCACACGAACAATGTGAAGGGAACTCAAGGGATTGGGACTGAACAACTGTGTAGCCTTAAGAAAACCGCTAATCAGTGAGGCTAATGGGAACAAAAAGGCTTCAATTTGCTAGGAACAGTGTTGGGTGTAATGCGTTACACCCAACACTGTTCCTAGCAAACCCTACACTGTTCCTAGCAAATACTTTGTAACGCGTTACTGTAATCACATTACTTTTTTAGTAACGAGTAGTGTAAGGCATTACTGTTCTGAATGTAGTAATCACATTACAGTTCACCAGGCTCGTTACTTACCTTACATTGCTAGGTTAATCAATTTTAACAGCATGGTCGCACGCATCACACATGGCGGGCTGGGGGGGCGGCTGCCAATTTGACTACTTTCTCGCTAGATTTAGCGACTTTTCAGACCCTCTTAGCGACTTTATTTCTGAAAAGCTACGAGCGACAAATTTAGTCATTTCAGATCATCGGGGGAAAGGCGAGAAATATATTATTAGGAATTCACATGCTGCTCAGAGTAATCGCAGACCACGGCTCCTCTGCAGCAGCGCCGGACTCTCTCCCCTCCCACGCGACTGTGCAGGCGACAGGCAAGTGTGTGTATGGGGCGCTGGCTGGGGCAGGCTGGAGGGTTAGAGATACAAACATTACCTTGAATTTGTTGAATGTAAGGAAAATAACTTGACTGTAAGGTGCACTTTGCCCGTGTTGGCTGCTAACACTACCTCAAACTTAACGAAGCACCTACAGAGACAGCACGCACACACAAATCTTGTTGCTAAGGAACCGTGGAGCAACATAAATGAGACGCCAAGACAGAATGTAACGAGTAATGTAACGAGTAATGTAACTAATTACTTTCTCCAGGCAGTAATCTTGTAATGTAAGGCATTACTGTTTTTGAGAGTAATGTGTAATGTGTAATACATTACTGGGGTTGCTGCAGTTGGTCAGGTCTAGGTTCAGCAACAGTATGTGCCCAAAGAATGAGGTCAGCTGTGAAAGAGTGGTTCAGGGAGCATGATACATTATTTTCACACATGGATTGGCCACCACAGAGTCCAGACCTTAACCCCATTGAGAGTCTTTGGGATGTGCTGGAGAAGGCTTTGCGCAGTGGTCTGACTCTTCCATCATCAATATAAGATCTTGGTGAAAAATGAATGCTACACTGGACGGAAATAAATCGTGTGACATTGCAGAAGCTTATCGAAACAATGCCACAGCGAATGCATGCCTCAAATGAAGCTGAAGGTGATCCAACAAAATATTAGAGTGTGTGACCTTTCTTTTTTGGCCAGGCAGTGTATGTTGTTGTGCAAGTAGAAAGTCTACGAAGTTAAAGGGACAGTGTGTAATATATCACGTATTTAGCGTCATCTAGCTGTGAGGTTCTACATTGCAACACTCATTTGCTCACCCCTCCCGTTCTGAAGACGTTGGAGACGTTCCAGAAGCTACGGTGGCCCTGACGGACAAGAAACTCATTTTCAAAATATGGACTCTTTCCCAACAGCGTCGAGTATTTCTACTGGTTCAAGTAATGAGGTAAAGATGTAGTTAGTTATTAAGGCTATAAGGCTTAAGGCTTTCGCTGAGCTCCCTCTCAGTTCCGCAGTCACGCTGGCTCTGAGCGAAAACGTGTTTAACCTTACTAAGTAGTACCAAGTAGTGCTTTGTGTCCCTCTCGGCAGTCCATAGTTTTTTTAAAACTGAAAGACATGGCGGCCTCCATAGAGCTTGCCCTACTATGTATATTCAGATAGGTAATTCTTCGCTCAGGAGGATAAGTCAGATTGTTGGCAGAGGTAATTGTTCACCAATGAGGACTTACTTATGAACGAAGATGTTGATTTGAGTTAATAAATTACTGAAATCGTTACACACTGTCCCTTTAAAACAGAAGCTCCTCTCTCCCACAGGAAACCAATCTCATGAAATGCCTCATTGGTAGTCATCAGTAATTCCGGGACTTGATCACATCAAACTACATGACCATGTCATTTGCCATCACCTTTTGCATATTACCTAGTGGCTAGTTTGGCAGGTAAGAATACATTTAGCAAAAACAGATCTGTTGTTGTTAGTGTCTGTCAGGCATGTGAGCTGACCAATCAGAGGAGACTGGGGGGGGAGGTCCTTAGAGAAACAGGAGCTTAAACAGTGTGTCAGACAGAAGGATAATACAGTGCTGCAGCACTGGACAGTGTGAGGTAACTTATGTGTGTTTTTGAGATAAGAGCATGTAAACCTATTTTAGTATTAACCCAACATTTAATTATGAACCTGAATATGAGCATAGTATATTTAACAAAGGTCCACTTATTAGTTATTTTCAAGGCGTTCCATTATTTAGTCTGTCTCAGTGGTTTGTTCTGTGTCAACACGTTTTTTAGAAATATTCAAGTCTCACAGGTTGAAAACTGATTGGTTGCTAATCTCTACACTTGTCATTAAGCAGTTATGGAGTGCAATTGTAAATACATTTACTTAAGTACTGTATTTAAGTACTCCTCTACTCCAATACATTTTGGAGCCAAATGTTATACATTATACTCTACAACACTGATTTGATAACTTTAGTTACTAGATAACCAGAAAAAGCTAATAATATTATACTTACATATGTTTATTTATTCACAGTTTACTTGTTGGGGCCTTCACCACATGTTCTGAATATAGAGTGTCCTGCATGTAGACCAAAGCTCAAATGCGGCCTCCATGCACTAACAAAGCCTGGTAAGAAAAAGAAAAGTGTGCCACCACTAATGTCCAGTAGGTGACGCCTGCTTGTCACAGTCCCCCCGAGTTTGACAGCCCATCTCCCATTGTCTGAGAGCGCACCTGAACACATCGTCAGTTCTGCAGCGACTGGACACATGTAAAAGATAAAGACACCTACACTTGAGTTTCATCGCCAGTCCAATCATAACATGCTGATGGAAGCATCAGCTTTCAACTGCGCAACTGTTATTTAAAGGGAGCACACAAATGTTTGGATTTCACCCACCTACGCCGCAATCTTTAACCACCTCACTGGACGAGCCCAAACTGCTCCATGTTTAACAAACAGAGGTGTGCAAAAAATCGCACAAAAATGCCAATGTAGTGTGAAACTAGCTGGGGTGGTGTTCTCTCTGTTAGCATAGTTTGTAGGAAACAAAAGAGATCCATCACCCACTAAAAAAGCCTCCTTATTCAGGATTCTCACTTGATTCACGGTTTACACATTTCTACAATGGCCTACATTCAGGCTTTCTCGACCAGAGGGCAGTGCTGCCTTGCTAATGGATACAAACCTCTGTTTAACCCTGAATTTCCACTGGATACGTGTCCACTGCGTTACGGCTCTGATCCGATTTTGCTCCGCCGTCCGGCAACCCCCACCGGTTGCATTTTGAGTCCGCCACGGCGTAGTAAGTTAGACAGCTGGCGTCGCGAGGCCGAGGAGTTCCCGCGATAATCACATGATCACTCGCGACCGCAGTTATAGGTCTGTGTTATAAAAACAACACAAAGTGCTCCTGACCGAAGGATTAACAGAAGAGCTTGTGTTTGTCTCTTTTTTGAGATTTGAGTGTTTTATTTTGAAAAATAACTGGATGTTATATTGTTATTTCGGTACTTGACTTCCTGTCTACTTGGTGATAAATTCAGCTGATTTGCTGCGTCGTGCTCTGGCATCCGCCAGATATAGAAGTCCCTTGTATTTGTTCCAGAGGGCTCCGGCCCGCCGGAGCTAGAACGGAGAAGATTTGCGGCACAGCGGACCTGGTGGAAATTAACACATAGACTAAAGTGAAACCTATCAGCTCCTCTGGCGTGGCGGAGACGTAACGCAGCGGACATGTATCCAATGGAAATTAGGGGTAAGAGTCTGTAGGTTAACACTGTGTAGTCCTCTCATTATTTGTGCTTTATGTAGATTTCAGGGAGTTCTTAATACCGGCAGGGGCAGGCCAGTCAAGTTATAAAGGAACAACTTCGACATTCTGTTCTGGACAAAATCACATGTTTGATAAGAGTCCAACCCTGAACACACAGGCCAATATACAGCCATAGTCAAAGCGCCACATGTTGGACACAGTAAATGACATTTAATCCCTTCCTGCACTGTCTGAAACACGGACAGTTAAGAAATGCATACACAATAATCAGCTGATGGTGCCAGGTACGCGGCACGCCACGACGGCAGCATGCCCCGACACGTGTGGACTGCGAGGGCCTGTTCATCGCTGCTTGCAGCTTTAATTCCGTTTATTATAGTAGTGTATCTCCTAAAAATACATGTTATTATATTGTACAGAGCAGTTTTCTGTTATTATTTTGTGCATATGTGTTGTGGTGATTACTGGTTATGATGGTCAGTGCTCTGATTCATTTCCTTCACTTTTCCTTTAATTGTAAATATTTTGAATATATCTACATTTAAAGGTGCAGTTGGTAACTCGTATAAAAGTGACTTTTTGTCATATTTGCTAAAACTGTCACTATGTAAAGACAGCATTACATGAAACTAGTAATCTGTAAAAGAAAACAGGCCCGTTTAGTCCCGCCTACTGCAAACTGCCAGAATCCAGAGTGATGGAGTAAACAGAGTGGTGACACTCCCATAGACCTCCGTTGTAAAAAATGGCGGCACTTTTTACCGGCTACTTCCGGGTTATGGAGCTCTGATTAGTTCCAAACACTGTCATTTGGGCGCTGGACCTCATTCACTTACGCTGCTGCGCATTGAATAGTTCCAGAGGTAAGTTGCTGAAATATTGACCTCTTTTGAATTGTCAACTGTCTATATTGTATCAGAGGCCCTTTGCGATGCTTATACTGGTCTTCATTTGTATATGCACAGCGTAATTATCTATATTTTATCTTGGTTGTTACAACCAATTTTCAAGCATTGCCTGCTAGCTAGTTAGCTAGCGCGACTTCGCCAGCTGTTAAGGTAACATAAGAGTCCGGTAATGAATTGCTAGCAACTTTTATATTAATGATGTTTGGTAACTAACAAGCAGGATTTACATGTATTATCAAGGGGTTTTATTTATTTTGGCTATTATCTACTATAATATATTATCTATATTTCATTGAATTTTAGGACATACTAACTTTTTATTATGTGACGTGTTGTTGGCTGCACTTCATTTTTTGTACAGTGTTCCATGTTCAATTTATGGTTACTGTCTTTCATGTAGGCTACTGCGCTTTATTTTAAGTGGCTGCTGCTGCAGGTCCCGGCGGCTGCTGGTGGTGAGCACTGCGGCTGACGATGGTGGCGGTCATGGCGGCGGCTTTTTTGTGCAGTGTTCCGTGTTCAATTTATCATGGTTACTGTCTTTCATGTAGGCTACTGTGCTTTATTTTAAGTGGCTGCTGCTGGAGGCCACGGCGGCTGGTGGTGGTCACGGTGGCGGCTG
>CAEMYA010001159.1:162973-174004 GCA_903131615.1 Diplodus sargus
GTTTTTTTTTTTTTTTTCATTTGGTTCTTCGCGGTGTCATGGATCACCTTCCCCTGGTTTTTGTTTTTCTTGTTCAGACACACATTCTTGTTGTCTGTCATTGTTTAATAAAAAATACTTTCTTTGAAAACCTTCATTTGTATCAGCCGTCCTTACACTGATGTCTCAATAACTGTAACATGAGTTACAAGTGTTTTGTTATAATGGTTCATTGCTTAAGTTTCTTGGGTTGAGTTACAGCTAACGTTGCGAACCCACAGAGAAAAATCTTAATAGCTCTGCACTTACCTATAGACCCAAGCATACAGGCGTAAATACGTTTTTATTCTGTAATAGTTTTGATAATATGTGTATGGCTTAATCCTAACTATTCTACTAATATTCTTAGTATTAACATGATCATGTTGCTGCTCGGTGAATGCTGAGCGGACCACGGCAGACCTCTTAGTGCTACCACATAGGTAAGCTAATGGCTGAATCGGAATTTATAAGTCAAATCAAGGGAATCAATAATACAGGCCACTTGCGCTAAAATGAAAGTCATGAGACGTCTATCATCAAATGAATGATAATGAAAAGAAAAGTTAAACATGAACACTAAGATTTTCCTTCCAAAAATGTGACAGTTATCTAAGTAATACACAGCTTTTCATTGTCACCCTGCCTCTCAAAATGCAAAACTGACATTAAGAAAAATGTAATAATGCCATAACAGCTGAAAAGGTACTTGGGTGTGTGTGTTTTTTTTAATATTTATTTATATATTTTTTTTATTTTGCAATAATGCAATCGCTGCTGTCTGTTCCATAGAAGAACATGACAGCCAGCCTCGCCTGTTATGTGTTTTGGAACTATTGGGGTTTACATGAACCACGTGACTACCCCTGCGGCGACATCACAGAGTGTCACAACTCTTTCTCTCTATGGCGAGAGGCGAGTTCAAGATCACGCAGTGCTGCGCAGCACTGCCTAAATCATGATGCATGCTGGTTAAAATATGTCCACAATGGCCTGGATGGGAGTGGTTTCTGCTCCGCATCCGATGTCACATGACCTTAAGTTATCGCGGGAGCGAGGCGGCTGCAGAGCAGTAGCGCAGTTGTTCTCCAGGTACTGCGCGGCCCTAGACCCACTTTCATGACGTCAGGACTTTGCCCTGATTGGCTCTCATCTACGCTGACGTATATGACGTGTGTTTCGATGAAATTCCATTTCCATAAGCGCCTCTTTTCTACTCAAGTATCACATACTTTCAGATAAGTAGCAGCCGTGTGGCCGCAGCTATGGGACAGTCAACATGAATAAACCCATAAAATCCTTCATGTAACGCAACAACCCTGAAAGATGTCGTCAATAAACTGCTCACTTCTGTCAGCTTAGGGTGATGATGGAGAAGTGGCTCACTGCTGTGTCCAGTGTTATCTGTACTATCCACTCTTAGTAACCCTTTCTGTTCCCGTCACATTAACAATACAAAGAATTATCCTGAGCAATTCTGTGTGTGATGAGACGGCGCAGCGGGACAAGGCATCTGATTCAGTAACTTGTTCTGATTATTGTATTTCATTCATTCAGTGAAATGTATTTCATTTATTGTGAATAATGTTGCTTTGAGAAAATGCATCATCTTATGTGTCTATAGTTATGCTTATTTGTTAAATGTAGTCAGCAAATTCCCCTCAACTGTTGTAATTGCATTGTATTGTTATTGGGCAAGACTTACTATAATGTACTAGATAGAGCTCAAATGTATTTAATGGTGACATTACAAGAAAAACAGAACATGAGCATTCACAGTAAGACAACATTTAGGCTATTCATCTTCTGTTGAATTGAAGTGAAGCAATTACAATATATCCAAATCTGAAGTTGTTATATATAAATATATTTTGTTGATTTTCCTCAAACATGAATGGAATTTCAATTTCCTCCACTTCCTCCCAGACGAGGAAGGCAAACACCGCAAGCTTAGCCAAGTCACGTCACGTCTACGGGAAGAGAGAGTGTCCGACTTCATAGCAGTGTTTGTAGCCCCGCCCCTGCAGCCACCCGCAGATCTCGCTGATGCATTCAGTCAAAGTCCTTCTAGGCAAGTCATGCCACTCGGCGGCCATCTTGGCGACGCCTCAAAAAGCCCAAAGAGACCAGACCCCTATCTAAATGAATGGAGGCATGGTCAAATCCACCCTTTCACGTGATAGCAGGACGGAAAAAGCATACAGACATGCTCGCCAGTGAAATAAGATACAAATAAAAACCAAAAAACATCGACTTTACCGTAGAAATGATGTTTAAAATGCTCTTTTCCTACAGGGAGAACTCCACTGCGCATGCGAGCGGATGTACGACACCGACGTCCATCGTACGGCTGAATCTGTGCCGACTGCTGTGCTCTGGCTCTACTCTACCTGGCCATTGATGTATGGACCAGATAATGTCTAATACATCATTTCTTATCAATCACTCTATAAATTAGATAAAGATTTGAAAGCAGTAAATGTTTTGCAATCGTAGAACGTCTCTGATGGTCTCTGTCGTAAAAACTACTTGTGTGCATGCGCTGGTGAAACAACATGATTGGGCTATAATTTTCCCGGTTCGGCTGTGACAACGCAGGTGATTGGCTGTTGGTGAAAGGGGTGGGATATGCGCCATCTTTGGCGTCGCAGATTTCCCCATTCAAAATGATCAGAGTGATCTGTCTCTACAATAGTAGAACGTCTCTGATTCAGTCAGTAGGAGTTCAACTTGAACGCGCCTACTGCCAGAATCCACCACGACTAAACAAAAAGAACCAATCAGAGCCAGGATGGTGTCTGATGGAGTGTCTGACAGCTGTCAATCACTGCTCATGCACACGCTGCGGACAGCTCCCGCCCCCTTCCTCCTCAGCTCCACTCGGTCAAGCTCATATCTCCGAGAGCGGCTTCAGGAGCTTAGAGAAAGTAATGGCGGAGCAACAACCATCAGGGAGGAAACAACTACCGATACCTCCGTTACCAACAACAGCATACACGGGTAAAAGAGGAAGCCAGAAGAAAAAAAGAAAGAATTAGACAGAGCCTGGGATAAAACCAGAGTAAACATTCGAGTGGCTTTTCAGAGGTGGAGGGAACTCCGTGATCTGGAAGGATTCAAAACCAACACAGAGTTGCCGACTTTTCTGCTTGACAGGTCCCTGTTTGATTTACAGAATGTTTAATTTGATTTTTTATTATTAAAATGTCATCTATAAGTTTAGCAGATGAGATTAAGCTTGGTTGCCAAAAAAAAAGTTGCATGTTGGGCAATTTTAGTAATTAGCATAATGAGCTAATTAAAGGGAGACATTACAGGTGAAGAATAGGGACATTTTTTTAAACTAATATATATCACCATGAAACTTCCCCAGTTGATTACTTACATTAAGACAACTATTTTTTGTATTATGGGTTTTCTGAAATTGTATGTTTAAATATGCAAATGATGCATTATCTAATTAAATATGCGCTAATTTGTATTCAATTCCAGAACATAAATCTAAACATTGGATAAAGCCAGGTTCAATATTCTTGTTTCATTTTGTTGACATATTATAGCCAAAGGTTTTTACAGAGGAAATTTTGGATATCTCTTTTTATCACGCGATAAATCAGAAAATACAGCCATGGAAAAAAAATAATAAATCGCCCTTTTTTAGGATTAAAATGTTATATAAATCAGGCTATGAATAATATATGACCAAACCCCTCTCATAAAACCTTAAGAATATAAATAGTAATAAAACTGGAAAGTTTGGTGTATGTTTGGTGTATGTCGGAACAGCGGTGTTTCAGAGTGGGGGTGTTTCGGAATGGAGTTTTGTTTTTGTCCTCATAATTATGTGGAACGTTTCTGTGCTCTCACAGCTGTACTCGGTGTAAAAGTATAGCCAACTGTTCTTGTTCTGCTTTCGGACATGTGGATTGGCCTTCCGCACCATGTCACAGGAGAACATGAGTGGTCCCTCGATGCCTGTCAACATGATGCCTTGGAGGAAGACAGAGAAAAGGAGTGGATAGGGAAGGGGTCTGCTACCCATGAAGTTTTGTCTGAAATCATTCTCAGTGAACGCTGGCTGAAGGAGGTTCACAAGTACTTGCATTTCAGGTATGATTATCCATTTTAATTTCCCAGTTCAGAAAGAAATTATAATCTGATAATTCCCATAGAATTTGTAGGTCAACTGCAGAGCTGGAGTCCTTCCATAATCACATCCTGATGTATGCCAGCAAGCGTTTCAGTTTCAGCCCTCCAGTCAAGAAGCCCGAATCTTACTGGCTGGCCTGGACTACAACCACCATGTCCACAGACCACCCAAGAGAAGACCTGACGGCTCCATAGAGTATGTTATGAGCATAATAAATGTTATTAAGTCTATCTTAATTTCTCAGCATCTCAGCCACTATGTTCTGTACCAACAAAGAATGTTCAGAAACGTGGATCAGGTTTTTACAGGCAACAGTATCCTGGTTTCTCAAAACTAGGATAACATGTTTACATGTGCAAAAACATAACCAGGATACTCCAAAAACACGATCGTAATCAGGATGCTAGTTAGCTGTTATTATTCAGCGTGTGGCCAGTTGTGTTCCAACTGGCCGCAGTGTTGTTGTGTTGTCTTCCACAGGTCAGAGATTACCACAGACATAGAGGCATGCTGTTGCACTTTGAAGAATAAAGAATCCTATCTTCCAGCAAAAATAAAAGTTTGTTGACCTTGACTGACAACTAACTGTGCATCTTTACTCTTCATACAACCTACATGTTATATTACTTTGGAAAATAAAGCTTGACAATATTTATAGAGTTATTAGTTTTTGATAAGCATATTTGCTTTAGAGACATGCATGCCTAGACCCAGACACAGTGATTCCAATTTCTTATACTGAAGGTTAGTTTTTTTAAACTAGTCCGAAGGGTATTTCAATAAAATAAGGTAAAGTGCAATGTTTGTTTTTACATTTATGCAATTAGAAACAAATCACTATAGAAAAACTTTATTAGATAAATGATGAAATTACAAATATATGATATGCAAATTTTGAACAATATAAATAAAAGAAAAATCTATGTACAGTATTCATCCATCTCAGGCTGTTGGTTGCAGCATTTCTTCTCCACAACCGTGGGCATTTCCCTGCATCTCTGGCAGATGCACCATGAGGGCTGGAATTGGGCAGGAGGCAGTGGCGTAACTATCGGCGGTGCAAGTGGTGCGGGGCCCAGACACAGTCAGGGGCCCATGAAGGAAGAAAAAAAAAAAAAAAACAGCTGTCCAGGATTGCCACAGGCCCCTGTTTTTGTGAATGAAATAGCTGGGGGTGGGTCGGTAAGGTAGCGCTGAGTGGCTGGTATAGGAGGAGATTGTCCAATCACCAGGCCAGGTATTCTTTAGACAGACAAGCCACTGGGCCAATCATCACCTCTCTGCTGTGTCTGCAGCTGAGCACTGTGGGCTGAGCCGATGCATGTCTCTCTCCCCCCGGCCGGGAGAGTTATCATACTGTAAAATACCAAATAATAGCCGGGGCATTTATTTGTTTCAGTCACTTAACAGACCAGGTGTTTATTTGGGACCAGGAGGCAATTTGGGACAGGCGTTTAATTCCTTCCTCACAAAAATCCTGGATGAAAATGTCACAAATTTTGCCAGCTTCTCTGAGAATTCTCTGGCATCCTTCTGGGCAGTAGTTCTCTTCTGCAAGTGAAGTTGTTGCGGCGGAGGAAACGATTTAGCCAACCAGCACTCACGGCAAACTCCTCATCTCAGCTGTCACTCACGGTAGTGTACATTTGTTTCGCCATCGCCCTGATCATTTTGCGGAACACTCTGTCGCGGCGTGCCCGTTTGCTGATAACTCATTCCTGCATATTTATCTCAAGCTCCTCGCTGGCCTTCTTCCTACCTCCATCAGGCAGCCTGGCCTTGTTGCTGTCCTCCTCGGACAGACGCTGAAGCTCAGTTCTACCTCTCACTCTCTTGGGGTCAACAGAGAAACATCTAGCAGCTGCTTCGCCCGAGTTTTCCTCTGCATATTTTATGACAGAATGTTTGAATTTGAAGTCGTACTTTTTATCTTTTTGCTACATCGGAGCCATGGCGATCATCAGTGTGATATTGAATGACAGAAGGCAAGCACAATACGTGAAAAAGGCGAAGAAGAAAAACGTGCAGTGTCAGTGGTCACGTCTTCTTCCTTGATTTGAAAAAATAAATAAATTAGACTCTGTATTGATTTGGAACTGGCGGTTATTTATCAAAATATACTCCTGCACCCGGCGTTTAAAGGGGACCCTGTGGTTAATTGAAACCCGGCTATTATTTGGTCATTTACGGTAGTTACCAAGGCAAGGCGCAGCAGAATAAATAAATGGCCATCGGCCCATTATTGATCTGCCCACCGAGAAAAATCACAGTACTCCCGATGGCCAGTCCACCCCTGCAATAGCAATTTGCTCAAGTGGCTGTGCGTGTGTGCGTGCCGCGCGCACAAGCGTGCGCTTGTGTTTAAGGCAGGGGTGGGGGGGGGCACAAAAAAATATTTGCACCAGGGCCTATCACCATGATGTTACGCTACTGACAGGAGATGCTGTCGGAGGAGCAGCAGGGGCTGAGTGGCTGAGGACATCACAGATGAGGCTGGGGTCCCGTACCTAGGTTTGCTCCAATATGTGGCTGTACATCCAAGCGTTGAATTTGCTCCTAGTATTTACAAGATAAAGTATATACTAGTCAAAATTATGTTTACTGAGGCTCATAACATCCACAGCTAAACAGCTAACAACTATTACCTTAGATACAATGATAATTGTTTATGTTTAGAAACAGACTATTACTACTGACACTACTTACACGTTCAAATGCAATCCTCTGCAATCTCAAATGTTCGACTCGAGCAATGTCATCTGTACGGAGATCATCTGGTGTTTGGCCCACACGCACATTCTGCCCGGGCGTCCCCGGCCCCGGCCTCAGCCTGATCTACCTCGTTCGCGGCTCCCTCGTCTACCTGTGCTCGTAGAAGCAGCTACTGGGGTGTAGCTACTCTTCATCTGAGCCGTGTATCAGTCTCAAAACTCTAACCATATCAATAAATAAAAATGTCACACATTTTGCAAAGCGACAAATGTAAATAAGCTGCTAATTTACTGGCGTGACTGAAGTAATGTGCTATGCTAAATACTACACTTTCCGAATGTTATTTTTATTACAGAATTAGACTTTATTGCTAAATAAACATGCAATGAATCGAGTTTCTAGGTAAGGTATAGCCATGTGAAAGTCACTGTAAAGCGTTTTATATCTAGCAGAGTGTAGTTCACGTTATTACCGATTTATGCGGCATGTTGTTTACCTGGCCTCTTCAATCACGTGCAGGTCGCGTCCTCTTGGGGAGGGACTTTGGAGGCAGGGCAGGAGTGCAGCGGAGAGGGAGGAGGGATCTGAAAGTTGTACTTGTTCAAATGTAATGCTAAATACTCTCTCTCCTCCAAGTTACCAACTGCACCTTTAAAGTGAACCCTTTTATTGATCTGGTTATTGGTCCCTGATTCCAGGGTGGTGCCCTGTTTTAATCATTTGATTATTAAATTCAATTAATGTCAATTAATTTAATTTTAATAATTACAAGTATTATTAATTATTCATCTCTAATAACCACACCTGCCATACCATCAGTCCCACCCACTTTTACTTGAACTTCAACATTTAAGTACATTTACTGCCTGTGAGTGACTGTGCACACATTGACTTTTGGTCATTCTGTCTCTTTGTCTCTACATAAACCTCTACATTTATGTAAAGACGTATTGTCTCATGGAATGAGACACTAAATATTGGACTTGGTTATGTGTCTTTCTGTTCTCGCTTTCTTATAAAAGGTGACGGTGATATCCCTTAACGCTGGTTGCCAACTGCCATAAAGAGATAAGGGCTGTGCTAAAAAAACGATTTGGCAATATATAACAATATTTATTTTCATAATATACTACATTGATTTCCAGCTCCAAAAATCTACAATTTGAAGAAAACAAATCATGTTTTAAGGTTGTGAACTACAACCTCCACTCCTGTAGATGTTGCAGTACGATTGGCAAGTGTCGTTTCTGTCAGAGTGAGAAATGGAAGCAGCATATCTACTGGCGGTATTAGAGCGGCACCTTCAAAATACAAAGCCAATGTGTGGGTGCACTTCGGTTTCAAAAACAAACTAGGGAGCACGGACTTGGATAAAGCAAATGCAATTTGCAAGCTCTGTCACGTTGCTGTAAAATATTCAAGTAACACAACCAACTTGCGAACTCACCTTGTCAGACACCATGCAGATACAATAGCATTACCGCAGCAACAAAAGCCTGTCGACCCGGCAAACTACGCTGGATGATACCACAAACAGACTTTCATCTACATCATCTTGAGCTCTAAAGATTAAGGAGTCAGTGGTGTATTTTATTTGTCATGATTTGCGCCACTATAGTGTGGTTGAAAACACCGGCTTCAGGTACAGGGTAGACAGCATGGAGCCGTGCTATGTGATCCCAACTCGCAAACACATTAGAGGTAGCTGTGCCCTGGATCAGCAGAAAGAGTGGCCCTTATGTGCGATGGTTGGACATCGAGAGCCACTGAGTCTTATGTTACGATCACATCGCAGCACATTGATTGATTGACTGGAAACTGATTTCTCATGTTTTGCAGACGAGGGCAATGCAGGGAGCTATACTGGCAGTAACATCACCAAGCTGTTGAAACGTGCATTGGAGGAATGGGACATAAAAAGCAAGGACCCCACCATAGTCACTGACAACACGTCGAACATGACCATTGCAGCGCATCTAGCTGGTATGCTGCATTTTAAATGTTTCGCACACACCTTGAAATTAGCTTCACAGCACGCACTGAAGCCAACACCAGTTGCCCAATTGCTGGGAAGAGTGAAAAGAATAACCAGCTATTTCAGACGCAGCACCACAGCCAGCCATGTGCTGCGTGAAAAACAAAAGCTTAAAGCTAAATCTACCTCAACACAAATTGCTCACTGACGTTGTTACCAGGAATAGTGCTCATGACATGCTGCAGGGCTTCCTAGAACAACAGCCAGCCATCCATGCTGCCCTCCTCTCAGCAGAAGGAGAACTGCACCTTAAGCAAGTCAGACATAACAGCTGCTGAAGAAGTTATCAATGCTATGAAGCCCATGGAGGTACCTACACTTGTTATGTCCGAAAAGACAACTCCAACACTATCAGTTGGAGCACCACTCCATGGCCAGCTGATCCATGATCTACAAGACAGTTCAACTGATTCCAACTTGACAAGGGAAATCAAACCTGCCAAATGCCAGGATCTTAACAAGAGGTACTTGGACGAGCAGGAGACTCTTTATGTGGCCTCAGCTATGGATCCAAGGTTTAAGACCCTGCCTTTCCTTTCAGAAAACCAACACCAGGACATCTATGCTAGAATCATCACAGAAGCTGTGAGGAGCAAGGGGTCCCCCACCACTCAAACAACAAAAGCTGGACTTCGGTGCAAAACAAGTAAGTGGGGTGTGGTATGTTGTAGAGGAAATGCTGCCCTTAAACACGGTTGACTCATCCTTGTTTGGTGCCATAATAAACAAGATCCCGACTACTATCAATGCCGTGCTTGGCGTTACTGTTAAAAATGCACTTCCAATAAAGAGTATCGGCAAAACCGGTTGTAATTTTTATGTTAAGGTGGCGGGGGTGTTGTCAGCAGTTGCTGAATGTAGCTAATAAAGTAACTTGTAATCTAATTCAGTTACTTTTAAAAACAAGTAATCAGTAAAGTAAGTAAATTAAGATTACTAAATAATCATATTACTTTTTTTAAGGTAACTGTGGCAACACTGGTGGTGGATTTCCAGCCACATTGGACATGAGAGTCAACCCATGAGCAAAGAAAGGAGAGCGACTACGAACAGAGATATAAAAAAAACATGATTTTAATTGTGACATTCGCCATCCATTCCCCACTACCATCTGTTATCATAGGAAATCCATACAGTTTATTCGTTATGCAGTATCCTCTATTAAAGATGACTTGTCGTGTGTTTCATCATCTGTTGTCTCATTGTGGCTGATTGTTTGAAACAACAGTCACTGTTTGAAACAACAGTCAGTCCCCACAGTAATCTAAAACAAATGATGGCACTCTGAACCCACTCAGTCTACCACAAACACATGGCTGCTCCCAGTACGGCTGACTGTAAATAAACCAATTAATGCAGCTCTGTGTGTCTCAAGGGAAACAGACAGTCAGGACCACCTGTCCTGTAAATCTGTGGCCTCTGTGTGTGTGTGTGTGTGTATATGACAGTGTGACAGTGTCGGAAGGCAAATCCCCATGGGAATGAGCAGATGTACTTGCCTGTGAAGGAGAAGACTAGCACATTTTCCAGACACACATACAGACTGTGTGTGTGTGTGTGTGTGTGTGTGTGTGTGTGTGTGTGTGTGTGTGTGTGTGTGTGTGTTTGTGACTGTGTGCATTTGTGATAGGTAAGTGATGGTTCACTAATAAAAGCCCATCACTCAGCTGAAGTGGGAATAAGCCTGGGTCTTTTTGTTAATTTACCTTGTGTGTGTATGTATGCATGGTCACTGTTTTTTCTTTGATCCCTCAGTCATCCAGGGTGTTAAATTAAGTCACGGGAGGATGATGCAAGTTTAGGAAAATACATTTGTGAATTTAACATTAATCATGCATGCAAATGGCTGTACTGTATGTGCTATATGATTCCTTAAAAAGATAAAACTATGCATGTGTGTATCTTGTATCACACACACATATATACACACATATATATACATATACATACACACATATACATATATACTTATATATATATACTACTATGTACTACTAAACTGTGTGAGCTTAGGAAGGATATAATGGACAACAGTGTTAAGGAAATAAAGAGAGGTAGTGGGAGTGTATACAATATATATATATAGATACACACATACATATATATATACATATAC